>WYDI02022533.1:0-19071 GCA_009867235.2 Psittacus erithacus | reverse complement strand
GGAGAACCATCAACCTGCCCATGGCTACATGGAAAATTTGTGCAGCAGCCTATAACTGAAATTATACTATTGGGCTTTCTGGACAGCCCTTTAACCACACAGCACTGCTTTTGCTTTCAGAACTGTTCTCAAAAGTTTGTTACCACATCAAACTGCAGCGCCTGTTATCAGACTATCAGAAAGTGCAACACTGCTGCAAATAATGTTTCAGATACTCCATCCTACATCTCCTCCTTTCTTCTCCCAGTAGGGAAAGGTCCATAAGGACTTAGGACCTCGAAGTCTGTATCCAGAATATCTAGAATGGTGTAGGAGACTTTCTGGATATACTGCCATTCTTTCCTGAGATGACCTGACAAAGGGGAAATAAAAAACAAAATCACAAATGTATGTCTGTGTCCCTCTAGAACCAAATGTCAGAGTCTATTATTACCACAAACAGAAATAGACTGGAATAGCATAATTCTTTAGCATAATCCTTCATTGCAGGTCACTTTGATCTATACTCTCCTGTACTAGATTCATTCTCATTTGTTGTTACCAGTGTGGGATTAAAAATATTTGTGCTTGAAAAGAGTCTAAATCACTCGGCTTTTTCATATTTTTCCAAACAAATACATGTAGTGGAAATTTTCAAGACCTGCACACAGCCCAAGAGCACAATTTGCCAGATTTCATTAAGCTTTGTTTAAATGACTTCTCTTACAAAGAATTAGCAGCACAGAGGCACCTTTCTCTGACATCATCTGTTCTCTTACCTCACAAAAAAACTACAAAGGGGGCAAGATGTGTCTTACTGGATGCCAGCCCTGGCAGCTCTCAGCTACAATGAACAAGTGAGGATTAATGCAAGTGATTTTGAGTGGCATCTTCTGCCTCATGATTCTCTCCGCACAGCTTAAGACTACTTTGGATGAGGTTGGCAAGTAGAGGGTGAGACTTTAATCTTTTCTTTCTGCTTCAGGTACGGAGAGATAAGAAAAGAAATATGTATTAGTCTACCTGAGACTCAGTTAAAATCTCAGAGTGCCTTTTACTGAATCATGTGGCAACTCAGTCTTCAGTGTAAAGATTATTCTTAATGCAATCACAATGAGTACAACCCACTTCAACAAAAGTAACAGTGGATTATATTTTTACATAAGTACTCTGCACTAGACAGTGACTCAGAAATATGTCTGTCACAAACACATACACTAAACCACAACCTTCTCAAAGCTGAGAGAAAGAGAAGGCCCTTCACAGAAAGCGAAACTATCACACTGGAGGGTTTAGATGAGCCTTAATATCACAAGAGGTGCAATGGTGTTTATGAGATGAATGCATAACTTTTTCTAAACCAGAAAATCCCATCAAATTATCTTGACAAGATTTTGCTGGTGGTGTGACAAAGTGCTAAGTGTTTGGTTGCCTTTGGTTGCCAGCATGTATGAACTTACCTATATGGAAATGCTGATAGCAAGCTTCAAAAACTGGCTGTGGCCTGTGCTAGTCAACATATCCCTCAGGATGGGGTGTAGAATGAACATCCTTACACATGATTAATTCTTGTCAGGACAGACCATCTATCTGGATTTCCTACATCAGAATTCTTAACTGTTCTTATGAAAACAGAAACAATTACAAAAGGAAGGTGCCACCTTTGCACTGCTAGCATTTCAGCCTGCCTTTCTTCATAAGAAATCCCACAACTTCAGAGCCAGGTGAGCAGCTCATCACAGGAGAAATGAAGTCCTGTCTTCTGCAAAGGCTGACACCTTCAGATGTTCATGCTGACAAACAGCAAGCTCCACATGACACGGCAATTTATTGTCTCATAAAGCACCGAGGAGAGAGGCATCCCAGACCAGGCCACACGACACACACTGGTGCATTACTGTTTGAAAGCAATTCCTCCAGTATTTGGAAAAATTACCCGGGCCTAAGAAATTCTCCATTTCTGCAGTGGCTGAAAGCACCATCAGGAGCTTGCATATCAAGTCCTGGTTTAAATCATGCCTTTTGCTCATGTAGAGCAGAGAGGAGACAAAAGAGAACCCACAGATAATAAGGGAGAGATTTAAGGATGCAATAAGAGAAGGAAGGAAACAAAACTTGCTTAAATGTAGGGGGGAAAAAAGGCTAGAAAAAGTGTCTCATGAGGCTGAAAAGATGGATTTGTCTTCAAGAGACTTTATGGTATGGATATTAGAGAGGTCAATGCATAAAGGAGACATTTGCACAGAACAAAATTTAACACAGCAGGTGAAGTTCTACTGTAGAAGGAAGAAAACTTATGTTAGATCTTGGGGAAAAAATGCCTGTGAATACCCATAGAAAGGTTCAGGCTTTTGCTCCAATCCTACATTCCCTTCTGCTGACAAAGAAACTTCAGCCAGAGAAGAAAAGGTTCTTTTATTGTCTGCTGTGTTGTTACTCTGCTCTGAGCGACAGCAGGCTAGGAAAAGAATCAAAACCTTGCAATCCCTGATGTAGTGGGGCACACGAGCTGAGCATATGCCAAAGCTTTATCCCACTCTGCTCTGCTCTACTCTAAC
This sequence comes from Psittacus erithacus, assembly GCA_009867235.2. NCBI lineage: Eukaryota > Metazoa > Chordata > Aves > Psittaciformes > Psittacidae > Psittacus > Psittacus erithacus. Next base: position 16,534 of record WYDI02022533.1, on the reverse strand, counting down.
CTAAGCCATTCCTGCCCCTTCTCTTATTCTGGAGAGATCTTTTTTTCCCAGAAAGGACCTGAAGCTGATAATTTCTACTTACTCAGTGATGCTCAAGAGCTGATCTTGAAGAGTCTTTCACTCTCCAGATTTACTATCCTGGCTTTTAGTGCTGCAATATGTGATCATCTAGGAACATTTCCAAGCTTCGGTCCCAGCAGAGTACACTTGTAATTTGCCCAGTCAACCCTTTCATCCCTCCTTTCCCTCTCTCATTCCCTAGAAACAGAGAAGAAAGTCTAAGGCACCTGCATTTTTGGCCACCCTTCTTCATATTCAAAACTTTAATCCCTCCTGCTTCTGCTAGATGAGGCCATACAAATGAAACATTTCCCAGTTGTAGCCATGCCAAGAGGCTTTTCGTTACACAGCTTTGGTGGATTACGCAGGTGTTGGAATTTGAAGCACATAAAATGGCTTCTGCTCAATTTCAGTGTGAACTTTGGGACTTTATCAGATCAGAGCATGAGGTTTGTTTTTTCTTTCATTTTTCTCCCTTTCTGTTGCCTTGGAGATCTCAGGAAGCTCACACTTCTTTATACTGCCACCTCTTATTTTGAGCGACCTCTCCTCTGGGTCACCACACAAATATGATCTTGCTGGGCAGGAAGAACAACACAGTCCCTTAGTACCATGTTAGCCTGGCCAGAGTGATCATTCATGAAGCATGTGAGGCACCATCTCCCTGTGGCCTGGCAGCTCTGGGACAGCCCAGGTGGAAAGTTCGGCTTTCTAAATGTGTCTCCAGTGGTCTGGAAGAAAGCTGCAATGGGCTCTGGGTCTCAGAGCAAAGGTGACACCCTTTATTGTAAAGTGCTTTCAGTGCTGGTGAGAAGCGCTGCTCTGACACCACTAAAGACTCAACTGCTCCATATATTCCTCCCTACTATGTAGAGCACGCAGGAGGAAATGGAAAATAGGGCATCAGGGCAAGCTTCACCATACAGCCCTGACAGGGTGTTGCAGGCACCCAGAGATGCTCTGGGTGCAAGCGATGTCTCCAGCACCCCTACCTGCAAGGGACTGAGCATCTAGAGTGAAAAGCCCAGTGAGCTCCGCTTTCCTTGAAATCACTGGGAAAGTTGGGTGCTCCAAAGCTTTCCTCTGAAAAGCAGGCTTTTCCTCTTTCCCAGGGGTGCTGTGGAAGCCAGTTTAACACTTTTTCTTCAGAGGCATTCAAATATTAACATACAGAGTACAGTAACAGTGGCATGAAAATAATCTGGATACAGAAATCCCTATATCCTATTATATATAGTAATGGGTTTATTGTTTAGATTACAAAAGTCTCCTTCCACAGTGAGCAGTGCCCTGTTACACTCTGCTTTTGATATGACAGTCACCACAGCAGTATCTACATGTCCACATGGAAGTTTACTAGAATTTTATCTTCAGTTTATATTTCTTGAACCACTTCTGGATGGCCAGGATTCATCAGGGCCAGAAGGAAGCAGAAGAAAAAACCCAGAAATACTTTTATCTCTCCCTTTTTTTTTTTTTCAGTGAGGAGAGAAGAGAGGACAAAACCAGACGGAGAATAGAAGAGAGTGATGAGATAAAGAAAAGTCTGTATTAAAGATGACAAATGGAGTGTGACGGGAAGCAAGAAACATAATTGCATGTAAAACCTCAGTATCAGGCAGGTTTAAGGATCTTTTTAAAACACAGGTTTACCTTAAGCTCCTCCTGAATATAAATGAAGTTGGAGGTATGCGGGAATGGGCCACAGGAGGAGCAGGAGGGATAATACAGAAAGAGAGAGACTTTGTAATGCCTCATCTGTTTTACTTTCTTCCCTCTGAATTTGACTTCCCATTCCATCCCAGCACCAAAGCCTTGCTTGCATTCAGGAGCAACAAAAACATCATCCTAAAGGTTTTTCATCTCTTTCAACCCCTGCTCCAACCACTGGTGCAATATTATGCAGCACAAGCCTGAGAATAATCCCATCATAAAGCATTCAGAGCAGCAGGTTTGATAAATGGCCAGCATGGAAAAGGCTGGAGGTGGAGGGATGGAATCTCTGCTTTATCAGTGCCCCAGCACTCTGCTCAAACGTACTCATTCCACAGGCCCCAGCATTAAACATTTGAATTCAGGAACTCTGAAAGGTACATTCTTGTCTCTAAAAAAGGCTGTTTAACGTAAGTGAGGCTGGACTGGGAACTGGAAAGAGAAGAAAGAGGATGGGGGAGAAGGAGGGAGGAATCATAGAAAGACATTTAAAGCTGTGAGAAAACACTCTCTCTTTTGGAGAAATTTTGATTTTGAAGTTTACTCTTCTATTAACATTTAAATTGAAAGGCGTTTCTTCCAAGCTCCACATAGGAAACCAGAAAATCTGCATTTAAATAGATACCATTGAAATCTGGGGAAAAATATATATCAGCCTTGAATGCTTCTCCATTTGTCTGAAAAGAACTTCTCTTATAGATGATTATTAATTTTTTTTCTTTTTTCTTTGTGTGTGCTAAAAAGAGAAATTGGAAGTGCATTAAAATTCTGCTTGGCACGAGAAGGAGGCGGAGGGATGTCTGCTTAATTGCCCAAAACCTAAGGTTTTTTGTTGGATATTGTGCAGGAGGGCCTCTGGAGCCTGTAGGAGGCAGTCCAGCCAGGGGCAGGACCAAGCAGGTCCTCTCCTGCCCAGTCCTGGTGCCATGGTGCCTATGCCCGAGGGGCAGCACACTCCCACCACAATGCCTGCCTGACTAGGGACATCACCAGGGGCCTCAGTTCCAGTGGAGAATCAGACTTTCTTCAGTTCTGTTAAACACTTCTTTGCCTTCAGGACACCATCTAGAAAACAGGGACATGCACCACTCTGAAAGCCATCTTAGCACTGCTCTAATTTGTGGTGTCATAGGAGGAGAGCTTACAACTGAGGAGCTAGTGAGGTTTTGGGTGGCTACATTCAAAGGGTTTAGAAAGAAGTCCTGGGGCAAGAGAAAATGTCCACAGACTGATCCACAGTTTACATTGTGCTCTCATCATGTGTGTTAGCACATGCCTATCACAATCCCAGAAACCTGGGATGAGATTTGGATCTGGTGTTTTGCACAGTTCTATGTCCTCACCTGCAGCAAAATCAGCTAGAATGAGAAAGAGCAAGAGCAGCCTCCTGAGTGGGGGAGAGCTGAAATACCCAACATACACACGGAGAGGTGGAAAGCTGGGAATGAATAAAGGTAATCTCCCTATGTCACATGCATGCCTTCCCTACCTTCCTCCCTCACCTGCCCATGCCTGCCTCCTCTCTGCCTGAAGTAACCAACCTGAGGCTCAGCCTTGCTATGTGCCAGGGCCCTACATTCCATGTGTTGGTCATCAGCTCACATACAGAGCAATGGGCAGGAGTGTGGGGAGGAGCAGGGAAGTCCTTGCCTCATGAGAGGGGCCTTTCACTGGCTGTGTCTGCTGCAGAATCCCCATTTCTTGGGTTTTGTCACGAGTGGTGAAATTAAATTTCACCTATCAGTAGCATTCAGGCAGCAACAAAGACCACAGCACATGGTGCTTGCTCTAATTCCAGGGCACAATGGACCTCGTTGCCACTAAAGAATCCCCAGGACAATCCAATTATTAATAGTCATTCCTTTTTTCTCTGCCTCATTTTCAAGCTCATTCCTACAGAAAAGGTCAAACATATACTACCCCCCAGCAGTATATTATCATCCACCTTAAGGGCCTTTTCTGCCGTGTCAGAAAGTGAATAATCAGGAGTGAAGGAGAGTTGGTGTCCCCAAGGCTAGGCTATGGACTCCGGTACCTTTCACCTTTAGATCCCTGATCTGAATCTAAGTCAAGCTGGTGCTGGCTGTGAGCTACAGTTCAAAAGCCGGGCAGTGGTTCTTATGAAACAGCAGCTCCATACAAACTCAAAGGACATATCTACATCATGCTTTGGCTATTTTTAGAGAGTAACAGCACTTCTCCTCATGCCTTTCTAATCTCTCCAGTGCTTCCAGCTGTTCAACAGGGTGACTTTAAAAAAACAAGGTGGAAAAGCCAAAGGGAAAAATGACACATTAGAAGGACGACTCAGTGATCCAGGTACTAGCAGGGAGCCTTTAAAGATGGAGGCACTACTTTCTGCTGTCTCACAAAACTGCATGGCAAGAAAATCAGGTTTTCTGTGCCCTAGTTCTCATAAACTGGGATAACCTCATCTCACCAGGTTGTTTTGAGGATTGATACATTAAAGATTGTGAGCCAGGCTCTCTGCAATGATGGTACCAGAAGCCCTAAAAATGCCTTGGGCAGATAAAAACTTTGCAGTAGGATATGAGATTTTATTTTTTTTTCAGTGGTGATTTTGAATTCAATGTGATTAAATCTGGAAAAGCACAGAGATGTAAATGAGCAAAATGTAGCTCTCATCTGTACACAGGCATGTGTCAACTTGGGGAGAACAACTGAGCATCACGACTATTTCTTGATCCAAGCTGATTTCATGGGATCAAGACCCAAAGTCTCTCAGTCTGACACTGGGTTCCCATCAGACCTGATTTTTGCAGCATGATCCTGTCTCTAGTCACTGGGTCAGTGAAGATGAACACCTCCTGTCACTCAACACTTGAATTAATTTGGCCAGCTTGCTCTCATTGTCCCTCCATTTCTTCCTACCAGCTTGCCATGATCTCACAGGGAAGCCTTACCCTTCCTCAGGTCTCTTGCTACTTTTTTTCCAATGCAGATGGCAACTGCTTTCTGAAAATATATAACATAACATAACAAGAAGAAATGTTTAGTAGAAGCAGGAGGTGCCTGGAAAATGGGTTCCCATTTGTTCTTCCCTCCCCCTCTCTAACACCCAATAATTTCTCTGTTAATAAGCTCGCTGACTATAATGTGGCACTAACCTTTCACAATTGATGCCAGTGACATTTTGACAGTTCCACATATGGGCTTGCCGAAAGCAGAAGGAATATAAATTTGCAATTTGGTAAAAAGCTGGGTGGGCAGCCAAAGCAGCTTGGGGGAAGGAGGAGGAAGCTGCCAACCAGCCAAACAAAAGCCCACTGCACAGATGTTATTCACAGCAAAAAGGAAAAGCATATCCACAGCTGGAGTACCCCAGTAAAGATGTGCTTGGAAAAAAAGCCTTAGGCACCAATTAAGCCTAGTCTAGTCTAAGAAGCCTCCCAACAGATTCTCCTCACGTGGCAAATTTAGATCCCTTTCCTAGTAGAAGGGAAATGGGACACAGCATTCAATTTGTGCAAACTATCTGGTTAACATCAGATGTTATAGGACTCAGCAGTTGCTTTAACAAGGAATCTTCAGTATTTCCGCCAATGTGATCAAGCCATAGGGGAACAAATGTTTTTGAACACTGTTTTGTAAAGTGTCTGAATTTACTTTTCAAGGTCTCTTTGCACAAAACATCACTGACAGTTGGCTAGGCTACTCAGCACATGTATCACAGATCATACACCTTCCCCTAATTACATCTATATTGAATGCCATAATATTTGGCTAAAAACTAACTTGCAGAAAGAGGTCCAATCATCATGTTGCAGAATCTGGGCAGACCAGGCAGAGAGGCAGCACAAGAGTCTAGATAAGCATACTGCAGATTGCAACTGAGAGGCAATGGGACATGCTCTTTCCATCTCTAGAAACACAGAGCCAAATGTGGAGCCCAAAAGAACTGTAAGAACCAAAAATGGTCCCTAAGCAAGGGCAGTGGGAGCCACAGATCAGCAGCTGCTGAGGGAAGTGGGCTGACTTCAGAAAGCTGGGTCTCTACACAAGCTGGGAAGGGTTAAGCCTGATGAAAAAGTCAGATTTACTGTTTTTGAGATATTTTCCCTGAAGTGTTTTTGTGCTGAAGAAATAATAGTAGAGTAGCTGCTGGATCACTGTATTAACCATGCTCATGGGGAGTGTGAAGCCCAAGACCTTTCTGAAGTAATGTCAGTTGATAGGCAAGGGACTGTGGCCAAGGCTGGACCATGAGTGGGTGTTTCATACAGTTGCAGGATACAGATGACTGTTTCCAGCATGACATTTGTAAGGGGTTATGCTTAATGGGACTGGGAGGATGATGGGCGCCACAAGTGTAGGGTGTCCAGCAGTTCTGAACAGAAAGCATGCTGGATTTCACTGTGGTATGCTTGATCTGAAGTCAGTAACCTGTCAGACTTCAGGAAGTTATTTCCAAAGCTAGTGTACCATACTTAGTTCTGACTGCTTCTGGCAACACATTTCGTCATCTAAAATAACTGGTAGGATCCAACTTGGCATGTAAGAATACCTCATCTTATCAAATAAAAAAAGTGTGACTTAGTCATTATTTAGCCACAGCTCTGCAAGCAGGCAGGGTTTCCACACACGGCATAGGACAGAGTGAGCCCCTGCCTTATTCTAGTGATGCTACAATAGCCCATAGATGTTCATTGTTCTCCTCAAGTCAGCTCATTCCCAGTTTCGTAGAGGCCTCCCTGCCCCAGCACCCAGTTCCCACCTCCCAGAAAGCCTCATTGGCTTCTCTGACTTCCCAAGCTGCTAATGAGCAGTGCTGCTATTTGCTCTTTTTCAGGGAAGACCTATACTTGCACAGGCTCCCCTGATAGCAGCTGCAGTGGAAACGCCGGTTAAGGGCAGATCTTTCTATGGCACGCATTAGCACTCCTGCTGCTGATATTACAAAAGCCTGCACCAGATCAGTGCAGCTGTGGGAGATGTTCTGAGAAATGACCACAAGTTAGTGGAAGCTGGCCAGTTCGAACAGCCTCTGTGTGCTGACTGGCATGGTAGGAGAATGAAAGTCATGCAGCTGCATGTGGTTTCAGAGGAGCTGTTACCTTTTCACAGAAAGCACCCCTTGATTTTTGCCAAGAAAAACAGTGAGTGCAGTTAATGCAGCAGAGTCCTGCAGGCAGCACTCCGCCTATAGCTCCAGCATCTGATGGAGTGGTGTGAGACTGTGAAATGTGGCTTGAGGTCTCTGAGGGGACTGATGCTTGTGTGGTAAACAGGATGAAAGGGCCCTGATTCCTGAGGATACCACTGCATGTTCCATAAGATTATCTAAAATCACCTAAAATTAATAAACAGCTCTCTTAACATCACCAACAGACCCTGGTGACATTCCTTCATACCATATAATTTTCAATTGCCATCTCAAATGGCGGATTCTTGTCACAGCCATATACCCACCAACTCAGAAAACGAAGTCTCTGTGCACAGAGACTTCGAAGTAGGCAGGCACACAGCAACAAGAGGACAAAGGGTGCTATCTGACTTTACCCTACCTAGCTCATCAATCAGCTAGGAGCAGCGCTGATCGTGTGTTTGGAGACATGCAGAACGAGAGATGGGGAAAAAGGTGACAGTTATAAATGTTTTGCAACCTGAATGTGACATTATGCAGTGTGTTCACAACACTAGGTCTTTGTGCACAAGCCTAATAAATACCATGTTTGACAGCAGTTTCACAAAACCACTCAGTGATCTAGAACCTGACATGAAACAGACTTTCTAGTTTTACTGAGAAAAAAGAAATATACCTGTACTTAGATCTTGACTTAGTGAAAATCTAGAACAATTCCAATGAGCTCCATATAAAGTTTAATTCCTCACAAGCATATTGAAATGACCAGGCATCTAAGTTATCAAAACCTGCTCCATAAAACATGTACTTCATTTCTGTGCCCCCAGAAGAGAGTTTTAGTAAGCTCCCAAGTCTAGAAATACCAATACAGAATGCATGACATTGTAACATCTCCACCCAAGGGACTCTTCCTTGTGGAAGGCGCAGCTATCCTGTTTCTTTCAGTAGGTGATGGTCTGATGGCTGCACCTGAAAGTCAGAAAGTTCACTGTACTACATGGCTTGCTTTATGCATTCACCTTAAAGGCTGAGTCTACAATACTGATGTAGATCAGAGGTGTTTTTAACACAAGTTGGAAGCTGTCAAACTACCTTGACATTTTCTTCACACTGCCCAGCTGCTGTGGTGCTGCATGTGGAGGCAATCACAAACATGCTATAGGTGGTTCATTCCCCCTTGCACACTATCAGAGCAGCCTTGAAGCTGCTTTCCTTGATGGAGGGCCCACCCATGACCCCAGGATGGTAGCATGCAAGTCAGGACTGGCTGAGGCTAAATTCTCCATCTGGGTAGATGTACCATCTCCTGCTCCTCCTGCAAAAACTTCTTTAAGAACCAGGGGAACACAACGTCCTATGTTAAATCTGCACGATCAACTCAGAGACAGTCTGGTTGCTGGGCTGATGCCTGCCCTTGGGAACTGCTTTCAGCCAGGGTGACAGCCCCTGCCCCACGAGTGCTATGGCCTTGCCACATCACAGCCAAGCCTAGGCCTGGCCACAAACACCCCAAATCTCAATTGAGACCCTGCCTCTGTTGGCCATCAGATATGCCTGGCTGCTGTGGCCCTGCCTGGATGCTGTTCTCCCTGAGGGGCACCCAGCACTCACAGTTCCCTGGCAGCAGAGCACCCCAAAAGCAGTGCAATGTAGTGTCTGTGTAGTTACCTGCTCAATTCCAGTTTTCTGCTGGCTTTGAGATGTTACAAAATAAGGAAATTTAAGTGCCACTTAAAAAATATTGATATGCTCCATATAAAACCCCCAAAATATCTCATATGGACATTTTTAATAATAAAACTTCTGACTTTTCATTTTAAACATATGCTTTTAAAATTGTACCTACATTAAAAAGACAAAGGAGAAAGGATTTGTAAGGGTTAACCCAACCAAAGCATCTCAATTCAGCCAAAATTCTCTTGACTGTTCCAAAATAAATTGTTGTTCATTTGCTGAAAAACTTCTAAAAGCCACCTGCAGCCCTTACACCATGCTGTTTTATTCATTTTGCCTTTCCAGCCAGAAAGTCCTTTATTTCAACAGCTCTGTCCATCAGTGTGGGACCTAAGTAGTGGCAGAGGGCTAATAATATCACTGGCAAGAATGAGAAGGCTAAACTTGGAAGCCAAGCGTTGACAGCAGAGTAAAAACCCTATCAGCCCTCAAATATTTTGTTTCTGAGATGACATATGGTTTCATTTTTGTGCCTACACATGAGTGATTCAAATGATTTAGGATCTGAAATCCTTGTAGTACATTTCCTCACTTTTAGGCAGCTTTTCAGTTCACCTGCATTGGCTGGATTGCTCACTTCGTAATGCCTCTCTCCAGATCTGATAGAGCGTTTGAAGCTCTGATGGGTACATATGTGAAGGAGGGGGAACAAATGGAGAGAAAAGCCCACTGTGCATTGCTAACAGTTGCACCATTCCAAAAAGCTGTGGTTAGGAAATTCTTAATTCAGTTAACCTCTTTGATCTCATCATGCAGTGTGAAATACTGAAAGGTAATGAAAAGATTACAGGCAGATCTGCTACGTTTGCATATCAAAACACATGCCTCAGCACAGTACAGAGCAGGAAACAGACACAGTAAATATACTTGTCATAGATGGAGATTGCGTCTTTTGACTGGGAAAGAAACGTTTTTTTCTGAGTTGTGTGGTGCTCATGTATGTGCAGTAAGAAAAAAAATATCTGGAGGACTTGCACTGCATCAGGAAGTGACGCACACTGGACTCACTTCTGTTGCACTGATGCTAGGCTACAGGCATGATTTATCTCTCTTCTCCACTTAGTTATTAGCACCAGAGCAGAAGGCAGACAGCATGTTGCCTCAGACAACAATGATACACCCCTTAAAAGAGCCTATCCTGCAACAAATACTTAATTGCCAAAAGATGGCCTGCATTTTAGCAGTGTCCAGGATCCTACTCTCCTCTTCTTTAACTGGGGCCTGTCTACCTAGAGAGCCAAGATGCATGTCCAATGAATGTAAATATCTGTATTTGAAGTAAGCACACCTCCTTCCCCTTACCGCTGCCCACCTGCCCCTCCAGCTATCTCCCTGCTTTTGCTCCTATCTATCCCTTTATTCCCATCTCTAGTGCAGATCCCCTCCTTTTCTCTATCTGCTTTTCTCTGCCTTGTAGTGCTCTGTTTTTTCATCATCTTTCACTCCTCCTTTCTTAATGCACACCCTTCCCTTTCTAACGTTCCCCTATAATTTCCTCCCATCTCCTTTCTTTCTAAGTTGACACATTTTAACACCCTCACAGTGAATTTTAAGACATCTGAAAAGCAGTAGTCGGGTATCAGATTCCTTATCAGGTCAAAAGAAATTATTAAGGAAGTCAGTGGCCAGATGCAACAACTGTGGTTCAGTGGGGACAAGAGTGACATTAGTCTTTATGGTCCCAGATGAGATTAAACTGCTGCTAAAATGCAACATCAGTGATTTTCCAGTTTTTCCCTTTGTAGTATCTCTCTAGGTCTGAGGTAAGAGAGCTTGGGTACCTTATCTTGGCGTTTCTTACCTTAATATAGTTGCTTTCTCTTATGCATAAACTCAGCTATGCATATCCTGGATTTCTACTGGTTTATATTGTCCTCTACTATTTTTACCCATAAGTTACTGATACTCTTAGCTGTAACAACACTTGATGTTTTGCTTAGCTTTTTTCTTATTGTGCTTGTTTTAATTATACTTTTAAAAATCATGCATAAAGAGCTGTATAGGAAAGCCAAAGAGAAGCCTACCTTCTGATATTTCTAATGGCTTAACGACCTGTAGTACCAGCTTTACATTGCTCCTCCTAATGTGCCCTTTTTGAGGACATGCTCACTGTATTGTTGTGGTGCCACACACCCAAAGCACACTAGTGACTTTGGCTTTTTGCCTTTGATCAGTGTTTTTGTCTAGGGGCTCTGCAGCTGAGCCTACCACTGCAATGAGGGGATGCAGAGGATGCTCAGCTGAGCAGCAGTTTCTCTGTGCTTGAGGCTCCATTCTCCCTAGCCGCACAGCTGCCGTCCCCAAGCCACACTGGGTTTCTGGATCTCAATATACCCCTGCCAACCAAGGCCTGGTCGTTAAGGACAGGGACATCCCCAGTGCCACCGAGTCCCTGCAGCCCATCATCGTGCTGTGTTCAATAAGCCACAGAGGAAACACAGCAACTGGCTGGGCTCCTTTGTCTGCACCTCCAGTGACCTGAGTCTGGCACAGGCCCCAATAACTGTAGCATCTACACAAAGCAATCATTAACAACTTAATTACACCCTAATTTCTTTATGTAGAACCTATGAGCAAGATTTCAATTAACTTTAACTATATATAAGTTTAATGCATCTCTATCATTCCATTAAGATGATCTGGGACAAGACAAAGATAAACATAGATGTTAACATTCTGTAAAGTATGAGATTTTAAATTAATTTTAACAAAAAATTAATTACCAAGTTAATTATAAAGGCTCGTAAAATTAATTTTCTAGCCACAGAATATACTTTCTCTACACATGGGATGGGTTTGTTGCCTTTCAAATGAAACAGAGACCCTGAACCCCTTTTGATCTAATCTGGTCTTACCATGGAGTCATAATCAGCAATTCTTACTAAAAAAACCTCTCAAATCCTCAAATCAAAACCCCACCTAAGTGCAAAGTCCTATTAGGGTTTTCAGTGAACATTTTTGCTAGCAAGTGAAATGCTAAATAAGGTTTAGCTCAGGCTGCAGCCTATTTGACTGAACCAAAATTCTTCTTGCTGGGAGTAACAGCTGGAAATACACCAGACCCTTAAAATGAAGACCCTTTAAAGTCACATATGGCTATGGCTCATTACAGAGTCATCACATCCCCAAGACAGGGTTGAAAGCTCTGCTGGCACATAATTAAATAGGCATTTTTGAGTAAAGAATTCCACACGATAAAGCTGAAGATGAATCAATCTGTAGAAGAGGATGTGTTTTGAGTCAAGATGGTGGATTCACTTATTAAGCGGGCAGCTTGGCTTCAGGAAACGCCAGGTCAGGGTTTGCTGGCCATTAAAGCTGCCGTTTGCTGGCTAGTTTTTAATTTTAAGCATGACTGCATAAGCAGCAACAGCCTCCCATGTGCTGTAGCACTACCTGCCGCTGCTCAGCCAGCGGCCAGGTTTCCTGGCTGCAGAGCTGGCACTTGGAGGGATGCTCAGAGCCCAGGGGGCGCATCTTGTGGGTCCGGCATAGGGACAGCCATTGCCCACATGTAGAGCAGAGTCTGAATGCCCCCTCCTGCAATAACGTTTACACAGACATTTTTCAAACTGTGGGCATGTTTGTCAGTGTGTGCAATCTCCCCACAGAAGGTTTTGAAAATGCCTAAAATATCTGCTCCAGAGGAGCCAGACTTCTCTCTCTCTGGTGCATGGCAAATGCACTCATATAACAAGGGTCGATGGACTGAGAAGCCCCATCCCTGAATTGCCTTCACCTCCGCAGACAGGCATCATGATAGAAGCGAATGGCCAGACTCTCAGGTCAGAGGCTTGGCGCTGCCTTGTGGCAGCCACGCTACCCGCTATCCCTGTAATTAGTGCCGTTAGCGGGTTGCTATGGAAGTTTCCTCTCCCTGGAGAAGGTGTCAGGGCACCGCTCAAAGGAAATTAAGGAGAAGGAAGGGAAAATGCAGATGACTGAAGAAAAAAAAACACTGCCCTGCCCATTGAAACTCCCCCTAGAGCATTATCTCCTTGGCAAGAGCAGACCACACACTTTAAAGTCAGGACTTATTGACTCTTTGTCTCCAGAGAAATGTTTGCCTTGGCATGACTAACACAACAAGCAAACCTAGCACAGCAGAAATGTCACCAAAGTCCCTCCCACACAGGACCTGTGATTACCATAAGTGAGCACTCTTAACCTGTTTCACCTTTAATTGATAGCTAAAGAAAGCCGGGAAGGAGGAGAAGACTGTGCTGAATTTCAGCATTGTCCTGATTCTCAGTAAAAACATGGCTTCTGAAAAGAAAAAAAATCACCAGGCAAGTTCAGTTCCCTTTGTATTACTGATTCCCAGTTTCCAAGCACTGGAAAGAAGCAGAGCGTATCCCTCGCACGACCATACCTCATGATTTGGAGGAGAGTGCAAACAAGACTGAGGGAGAAATTTAGTTCCCAGCCCACACCAACTGCTGCACTGGTGGGAAGAAGCAGCTGGGGGGAAAAAGCTGGAAAAGAAAAAGTCTTTAAATGGTTTTTGTTCCTCCAGAGTCACAGGGAGCGCGAATCCATAGTCTAGGTAAATCTGGATGTAAAACGAGCAGGGACCCAGCTGGAACCAGTTTAGTGATATAAAGACACACAGTCTTAATTAAGGGAATTGTGATTTGCCAATGAAATCCCAGCAGGGTGTCTGTCTGCCTGATCAAAGACTCGACTTTCTGATGGAATCTTAAGTGCATAAGCCATGAAATTACTTTTTGAAAAGGGAACATGCAGCACAAAGAGGCAGAGTGAGAGGGCAGAAGGTGGAGAGGAGGAGGGAGGGAAGGACAGGGAGCAGGGCAGAGCTGAGTGATGCTACTGGGAGCCTCCATTCCCTCCCTCCAAACAAAGCTAGAGTGGGGCATGATGGAGAAAAAATGATGCCAAACTGCCAGCAGTCACATCTAAAATCCTTACACAGCCCGCTGAACAAAGACACATTCCTAATTGGCTCTTCAAAATTATTTTTAAAGCGCTTAGCAGGATTTGGGTGAAAAAGGTTACTTTTCTAAGCGAGTTCTTTTTTCCCAGCCCCCGTGCCTATCCTCATTTGCCACTAGACAGGTACCTGCCATTTCTGCTCTGAGCCTGATTTCTAACAACCCCAGAGATCAAAAAAAGCAGGGTTTTCTCCAAACATTTATTTTTTTTGCACCAGCATGACAGATTTCCCTCTGTTTTGTTGCAGAGGAATGAATCAATAAGAAATGCTTCAACTATCTGCTCCAAACAATATCAAGCTTTTTGGTGTACAGGGAAAGAGGTTTGGATCAAATCCCAAAGCAGGAAAATTCTGCATGATCTGCATGATCATTATAATGCTGTGGGGCCTTAAAACACTGAATGCTCTGTAAATCAAAACACAAAGTGGACAGAGAAGACACAATCTACCAGCTTCATTTATCAAGTCTGTACTGCATGAGCATTCCCACAGCACTCAATAAACTTCCCAAACCCCATCTCATCATGCAGCACGCTCAGCACAAAGCTACACAGGATTAACCCAGGACAGCCTCAGCTGTTTCCGAAGGTCTGGTGGAGCATCCAGGGGACATCTCGTTTCCAAACATCTTACAGAGATCTTGTCTCCGCTGACATTTAAATGGGTGTTTTGTAAAAAGCTCTCTTGTTGCTAGACTGAAACCCAATGTGGTATGGAAACTATTATATCAGAAAAAGACAACTGCCACCTTACCATGCTGTCATCCTCAAAAGTGACTAGAGCAAGTGCTTCAAAGGAAGAAGCAAAACACCCACATGCACCTGCCGTGCAGGGCAGGAATCCATTTAATGGATGAATAGTCCCAAGCAAACACACTGGCCTGTTCTACTGGTCAGACAACAGCATGGGCCTAATAAATCACAATTGGTGTACTGACACTATGCCAGAATCTAAAGTAGAAGATAAAAATGAGCAATCAAGCCCTATGAATTTCTAGCTGTGTTCGAAATATCCGGAGGAAAGCAATGGATGTGGTAAACTAAAAATAATGAAATGAAGATTAAACCAGTGTGGAAAAACACTCCATGTTCAAGCATCTCCAACAGTGTGTGTAGCAAAAAGCCCGAGGGTCTCTGACAAGTGGCTGAACAGCACAGTGCAGCACTGATCCTAGCCAGTGGCTTAAGAAACACGGTGCTTCCACTGCTCTTAAGTTTGCTTGGTTCTTACTAATGTTGGTCAAAAAGGAAAACAAATCTTAGCATCATTCACTGAGTCAGCTTTAAAGCTCTGCTTCGTGACTGTGCAGCTCTAGAGAAAAGCTGCAGATTGAACAAATAAATAAGCAGGTTACAGAACTCAAACATTTACCTAAATTCTCTCTTTTGACATGTGGGTGTCTCCCTTCAAGCCCCACTCAGTAAGTGTCAGTCACCCAGTTTATTTAGTAAGGAATGGTTAGCTATGCAGCAGCTGCACACTGCCCAATTCTTGAGCCTAGTGGGGGATTCCACAAATCAAAAGTGGCCTCCTGGGCACGGGTGCTTTGCTTGCAATGGTGGAAGAACTTCTGAAGCTTGCATTGGTGGAAGAAATATTTTCCTCACTGCTTTTTCCCCCACAACATCTGCTATAACCAGGCTGCAATCTGCACAGCTTCACCACCGTGGGATAAAAAATCCTCCTTCACTACAGCTGTGGCCACCAGCTCCCGTTCACTCAAGCAGCTTCTCACTGCTCCATCTTTTCAAATCTCAGGGAAATGGGTTTACTTTCTTGCCTCTTTTCTCTCTCCCCTGCTCCTCTTGCTGCGTGCTGGCTGCTCCTGTACTCTAAAATTTCAAAGAGCAAGTTTATATAAAAAGCACAGCTCAAAATATGAAGGAAAGTGTTTTCCAGGAGACTATAACAAAGAAATATGGTGTTTTAAGGAGGATTAACAGCCATTTCACATATGCAGCTTCTTTGAAACATTTTCCTTCTCATTTATCAGACAGGCTTCGCAGTGAAGCAGCAATTCACAAGCCTGGGTTTTCCAAGCAGATTCTGTGACGTGCTTGAGGGGCTAATTAGAAACACCAAAATACACTATTAATTTGTGTATCTTGAGTTATAAACTGCTGGCTCTGCTGTTTTCCCCTAAGCATGCTTAAGAGCTAGACAGAAGTATCGTAGTGTTACAACTCCACCAAGTTCTCATCTCAGTTGCTCATACTTTATTTTCCAAGCCAAAAAGCAGCAGGCCAAGGGGAAACCTAAGTTTCAGGCTGCCTTGACAGACAGAATTCTCTGTGCCTCAAACTTCGTGTTTCTGTAACTTCGAGGTTTCTGACTCAGAAGCACACAGTATTGGTTGTTGAGCCATCACACAAGGCAGAGATCTGCATGTGGCTTCTTACTAACACCATGAGGGGTTAGACCCTGATTAAGGGCAGATCAGCATGGTTCAGGGGAGCTAGAGTGCTTTACAGCAGTCAAGCATCAGACTCGTGATGCAGCTAGATGCTTGTACATGTGTAGGTGTGTGCTATTAGTGAGAAAAAATAATAATGAGACTGCAGACGATGCAGTCTTTCAGAAATTTCTTTGAAATGCTTCCTTTGGGATACTCTTCTGTATGTCCCTGAAAAACCTAAATGGCCAGAGCCCTGTAATGCCATGCCAAGCGCCCTTCATCACTACAGGACCAGGTCAGCAGAAGGATGGTTTTCTAGTTAAGGCAAGGAATGAATTCTTGGGAGAGGTGAGTTGTACTCCTGGATTTTAGCCCTCCACTCAGGAACTTCCCTCCCTCCATCCCTTCTTCCCTCTTCCCTTCATCCCTGGCGCATGTTCAGTTTCTCATCGACCAACACCCCCAAGTCCTTCTCCGCAGGGCTGCTCTGAATCTTCTCTCTGCCCAACCTGTAGCTGTGCCTGGGATTGCTCCGACCCAGGTGTAGGACCTTGCACTTGGCATGGTTAAACTT
>WYDI02022531.1:0-55986 GCA_009867235.2 Psittacus erithacus | reverse complement strand
TCCTGCCTCTGCTTCCTCCCAGTTTCCCCTCCTCCCTGGCAGAGCATGAGGCTCAGAAAGTCCTTGGTCAGACTAAACATTACCAAGCAGGAGCTAGAAACATCGGTGTTATCAGCACTGTTCCCAGGCTGAAAGTCAAAAACACAGCATTGCACCAGCTACTAAGAAGGAGAAAAATGTCTGCTACTGCTGAACCCAGGACAACAGTAAAAGGTTGTAAAATTCTCCATTTGAGGGTTGCGCATGGAGGCTGCTACCAAATCACAGCCTCTGTAATTAAAACTGACAGCTGTGCATTGTGTTTGCATACTGACTTAGGATAAATAAATATTTCTGTGGAGAATGACTCTTGTTCTCTGTGCCACTCTCCTGGGCTTGTTCCCTCTCCTTCCTGCCAGCCTTGTATATCTCCTTCTCACCCTCAGCTGGATGATTTTTCAAGCAGCCACTCTGTCTGAGGAAAATCTGAGCAACCAGTAAGAAAGGGCAGGAGAGCCATGTGCTCTTCAACCAGACAAGGGAGAAGGACATTACTAAAACATAAAGACCAGGCAACAGCTACATGAGGTTCTGCTCTCAGGGGGGGATTGGCTTCATCTAAATTTATCCTTCTCAAAGTTGCTGCCTTCTCTAAAGTAGTCAGCCAGTGTCCTTCTGCAGCCAGTGGGGAGAGACAAAGCACAGCCCAAGAAGGACTCCTCTGCAACAGATGGCTAAGAGTAGTGGGAAGATTCCTCACTCCCAAAGATGTTATGTCTCCCCACTGATTTAGAAGAAGCCTTATTTTAAGTGTCCCAGGGTATGACTATGGACACAAAGCTGGAAGTATCCCTGTTGTCACACTAGGTAAGGTTCCCTTCCAGTTTCTGATGTATTAGCTTGTGGGACAGGTTCAATCATCCTCCTCAGAGGGCAGTGAAGAACAAAGGGAGCAGGAAGGGTGGACATTAAAGCAGTGTGCAGCACCACTGTGCTTTGTACCTGTGCAGATCACAAAAGTCACTTTACCTGTAGCCTACTTCAAAAGCTAAGGAAGCCAATGGGCATGCGACCATACTGCTGCAGTCTTCTCGGTCACCCATGAGTTCACCACACTGTGTGAATTCTTTTAGTCACTGATGTAAAGATCAAAGTGAAAGCAAATTGTCCTTTGTTTCTGCACCAGCTTGCATTTTTCATGCTCAGAATGGTGTTCTGTTCCAAAGGAAAGGAAACACAGCAAGCATCTAGAGAGCAAAGCTTGCTTTTCTCCTGCAAAGTTCTGCCCACTCTTCCCCAGCTGCCACAGCAATTTATTATCTCCCTTGTGCTGTAGCCTCTGGGCTGCATAGTTGAGGGTGAGCTTTGGAGGTCCCCTGTGAAAGAGCGGGATGTCACCTCTCAGAGATGACCATCCCGATCCCTTAGCAATATTCTGTCAACTCTACGTTTTCTGCCCATGTGTTGGAGGACTGCCCAACTGAGCTGCTGCTCAGCCCCAAAACATTCGTTTAGCAATGAACAAGCTGCTTCTGCCTGCTGAGCAATCAGAGACAAGGCTCTTGCCAAAGCCACCCCCACCAAACCCACCCAATGGCCTGAGAAGTGGACTAGTGTGCCCAGCAAGGACTTCCTTGCCTTGAGAATGCTACCAGCCTAGTAGGGCCTGCAGTTAAGCCCAAACTAGGCACAAAAAACCAGGGGCCAGGTTTAGATACAGGGAAGGAAGGTTGTGGCTTCTGCCAGCGCTTCAGCGCAAGCCAAAGCACTTCAAGCATGCCAGCAAACCTGGCAGCACCCCATGGCTGGGGAGCAGGAAACCTTTGTCTCAGTGTACTGCTAACAACCAGCAGCATGCACAGACAACACAACCCAGGGTGCAGGACACTTAAAGCCATCCTCAGTTACTGAACCACAGTGCCCATTTGCTTCTGCCACTTCTTCTCCAGAAGGACACAGCTTGTTGTGCAACTCTTTGCATTCAGTGTGGCAGAATGAAAAGCCTGAAATTTCTCTTTAAAGAGCTCAAAGGGAGTCACACTTTGCCATCTAACCATTTGGGAGCTGGAGGGCTGGTGGGCAGAGCTATCTCCTCCTATCCAGTTGTTGTCATGGGGCTGCAGAGGAAGAGTGTTGTGTGACATCCTGACCTATTGTCTCATAAAAGCAAAGTTCTTCACAAATTAACTCACTGCTTCTTCATGAAAAGCCAGTGCCATCAGTGTAAACAAAGAAGAAATATAGTCTGATTTTCTCAGCCCCAAGTTTTCTCAGAAAACAACCTGAGAAAACATTGAGGCTTTTATCCAGTAGTCCTGATGGTCATGTGCTGATCAAAATAAGAGTGTAAAACATCTTGTCCCTTGAAACCCTTCTGTGAAGGAGCTATTTATTCATAAAAGGTTGCAGCTTATAAAAATCTGATGAAAAAAGATTTGGTGAAGGAAATTGTTGCAAATGTTAGGGAACTTGAGAGCCCCAGGGGCATGAATTATTTGAAAATGAGGGTGAGTGCAGAAATAATCCAAGCTGACTGAGAAAACTACGGCCTCCCTGCACTGTCTATGGCATTACCACCGGTGCTACCTTTTCCATGGAATTACTAAGACTTAAGGAGTTGCATCTCACTTCCCTGCATCATCTGGGTTACTTTTTCCCAGTGAATTGCAGGGTGAATTTCTCCTGAAAAAGACTAGATGTGCTCCAAGGGCTGCCTTTGTCCTCACCACAGAGCAAACCACCCAAGCATAAGCAGTGCTTGGACTTATGCCTGCACTCCCACAACAAGCCATACAGTTTGGCTGTGACAAATGATGATACTCAGCTGCAGGTAAGTGTGTGTGTGTGGAAGGGCACTGCAGGTTTATCAGGGACAGCTGGTAGCTCTGTGCACACTTATGTTGCACAGTAAAGTTCAGCACAGAGATTCTTAGGCACAACACAGCCAGCATGAAGTGAGTAAGGTTTTTGTGTGGTGCTGTGCTATGTCAGAGACATATCACTCAGGGCAATCTTGGCTGCTCTTCTCTTTGTGGCACTATATAGTGTACACTTGCTGTCAGGCATGCCTTCACATTTCTGCCTAGTCCAGATGCTCTCACTACGGGCTTGAACAGATATTTTTATACAGTCCTAAGCTATGTAAAGTTCCTTCTCTCAGCTCCTTCACCACTTAGAATTCAAAGAAGAGGCTGAAGAAACACAGAGGGTCATTGGGTCAAAATGCATGTAGTATCAGCTACAGTGCTTACTCTACAGAGCTGTTTTAGGCCACTGTGTGTGCTGTTACTTTTTTTCAGGAAGCAGAATGTCCACAGCAGAAAAACCTGAAAATGCAGGTGTTTTCCAATATAACCATCACTTCAGTGCCCAGAGTGGAGCATAGCTTCATGGAGACAGTGGGTCTTCGTGGATGCAGCACAGTTTTGCGTCTTGAAGGGAGGAGGCTGGTTTCTATCCTTGGCTTTATCAGCGTGCAACACATAGGTCAAGTCCTAGCTTCTCTCTGACTCCATACTTTCAGTCAGTGAAACATATATGATCATGGTTTTTAGAAACTCTTTCATAAGTACTTGTGAACAGCCTTATGCAAGACCAAGATGTTAAGGTGCTAGCTCTGTTCTGGGAGAAAGATAGTTCTGGTGATCCCTCTAGAAAGTGTCTTACTGGTTTCAAGGAAAGACTGCTCAGTTGACGTTTCATGTGGCCTATCTGAGGCAGTACAAAAAGAGTAAAGAAAAGGCCCCAGCACTTCTTCTGAAACATCTCACTCAGGACCACTTCTTCCTAGGGACAATGCTGCTACCTGGAGCAGCTGGACATGGAGATGGGCAGAGCGATGGTATCAGTTCCCTTTTTTCCACTCCTTTACCACCATTCTGCCATTAGTCTGTACCTGCACGTTAAGGTTCTGAATCTGCTGTGACTATTTATCTTTTTTTTTTTTTTTAAAGAAAAGTGGGTTTTGGACTTCTGTCCCTTTGTTGGCTGATGAAGCAAGGGATTCTTTGCAGCACGTCAGACAGCGCTGCAAGCCTTTGCTTGGACAGCTGTCACTTGAGGTTGACAATCTGGCAAGGACAGACTTGCACAAACTTCCATATTGCGATTAAGGCTGTGATGTATTAGGAAAGCTAGATGTTCTCATCTAGCTGGCTTCAGCTTTGCTTACGCCTCTGAGATTACACAGATGGCACTGACTTGCAATCTGCTCCAGGCTGTATCTGTGAGTGAGCTCCCAAAGTGGTATCTGTAGAGCTCCCTGATGACCTGGGCATCTTTGATCACCAGGTGTCATCACCTGTCTGCCTTCCCCTGAGCAGGGTTGCCTTGCAAGGACAGTTGGGTTTGTTCCTTGGAGATCCCAAAAGGCCATCAGGGACACAACCAGGTTTAAAATTTTCAAAGCTGGCTAAGATGCTCAGCCAAGCAAACACCATTCATTTCAGCTGGGAGCTGCTATCAAATCCCCAATTCACACTGAACAGTCAGGGCTGTTTAAGTAACAAATTAATCAGAAATATACTTAAAATGACTAGGCTCCCAAAATGTTAAATCACAGCTTTTTTATTATACCAGGTCTCTGCATCTTCAGTTAATTGTGTTGGAAGAAATACACTGAATCCACACTTGCAGTGCTCAGATTACATTTCCACTCTTGGAAACTGACAGCTCTGTTTAAAAAACACACATGCACACACATACACACACACACACGTGCACACACATACACACACACACACACATATACATATTTTATAGATATATATACACCTGTCTAAAATGGGTTCATGCTGAATTGTAGCAGAACCCACTCTACAGTGATGCACCATAAAAAAGCAATTTCTAGGCAGACAGAGATACAGAAATAAACAATATGAACACTTTGGCGATCAGGTGGCACCAATGTGCACAAGTTAAAACCTTATGTACTCTGCAGCATTAGGAGAAGAAGGAGAATAAAAACATGAGTGACATCTGTAGTTCAGACATAATGGCATATTATTCTTTGATTTTTAGCAAAGTAGAGAGCCAGTGCCCACACAGGCACAATGGCAAATTGATGCACTAACTTTTGGGTTCAGAAATAATTGTTTTCTCAAACAGCATTGAAGATATAGAAGTCCTGGTAATGCATATTTGTATATGCACCAGGAAGAATTAGTGGGCATTGTTTTTACCACTTGCATGATTAGAACCTATGTGGCAAGTCTAGCCAAAACAAAAGAAAAAAATTAAAACATTAATTAGGAGAGAGTTTGCTGTTTCGGTACTTTTTAAGGTAAAGAAAAGTGTGAACTGAAAGCTGGGGGTCAATACAAATGAAAACGCTCCAGCCGTGTTGGGCAGCTCAGTAATCCCCCTCCAGGCCCCTGTGAAATGACACTGGCTATTTTACCTAGTGGCAGACACATGAATCCTTGTGGGCATCCCACAGAGCATGCTGTTGCCTTCAATTGCATGTTTTGTCGCTCAGGTTTGCATGTGGGACACATCTCAGCCCTGTGATAATGTTCCCAAACTCTGGGACTAGCAAAGAACTCAGAATTATTTATCTACCATTAAAAAATATGTGACTGAAACAGTAACACACTATTTTCTACAGTTTGGCTTCCCACCACAGACTGACTCAGCAGCAACATTTGTTTCTCATTAAGTTTTTGTGTTGTATTTTTTTTAGCTCAATGGATAGCCAGGTAGAGGAGGGTGCAGGATGGAGCCATGGTCTCTGAATGAACTACTGTGTTAGATATCAAATTCTTTTCCCATACTAAGCTTTCCTGCTACCCAGACCTCTGCTGTAACAAACCGAAGCCATTGTTTTCAGTCTGCAATCCTCTGCAGTCATTCCTATAGAAGTGCAATCCCATTTAGAAATTTCCAAGATGGACTCCTGTACAGCTGATATATTCATTTATTTTTCTTTGTAACCAGATCCCTCAGCAGTAAATCTACAAACAACATGGACTCAGGTTTCCAAGCCATGAACCAGAGGCAGGTGCTTCTGTGGCAGCCAGAGTAAGAGGGCAATTTGCTCTTCCATCACCAAAGAAGGTGACAAGGCCTTTTTTAGTGTTCGTAAAAGACAACTGGTATTGATAAGCACACAGGACAAGCAGGCTGAACAGAAAAATATTCTCTTAGATGGTGCTTATTTTCAACACTCTTATTCCTTCACTATAGTACTCATGCCTCTTAAACCAATGGGTATTTCCACTTACTTACCCAGAGGTTTTCTACATGAAATCTTCATACACTTACAAGGGCATTAAAAGTTCTCTTCTGTTACTATCAATATGGCCAACTGCATGAATCTACAGATCTTGCATTTGGCAGTCTATTGCCAAATGCATTTGAATCTGTTTGGTCCCAGCTAGTTTGATCTAGACTTTACTTCTGATCTACTTCAGCGCTATCTTGGTTATCAATATCAGAAACCACTCTAAGTCATGGAGACATGCCTTAAACACAGAATTATATAACTCAGTCAATAATGAACTACCCACTTGGTCAAGCTCAGAGAGCAGAAGATCAGAGTTGAAAATTATATTCTTTCAGGCCCTGTTCTGGCTAAAGTGACATTGTATTAAAGCACTTAACATTCCCTTCCACACTGAAGGGAACCACCCTGTTCACTGCCTCCCTGTGTGTCTGCACTACACAGATTTGCTCTTCCTTGTTTGCTTTGGAAACTTGTTGGCCGGAAGCCATCTCCAACTGTATATGGCATCTGGAGCTCAAGCTTTGATTCAGTGTGTTTGTCTCACACTACCCTGGATGAAAAGGGCAGATCAGTCAAGCAGGTATTTTTTTCTTAAATTCCCAATACCATGATGGCAGCCTCCTTCTTTTGTTCAAAACATCTCCTTAAAAGATGCACTTCCTGATTTCTATGAGGAACCCGAAGGGGAAGACAATTAAACTCAGCTTCTTTATCAAACTCCAAAACAAACAACTTGAAGCAAAACATTCAAATTTGATGACACACAGCAGCTGCGCTTTCTTTTTAGGCAGTACTCTTAATTTTTCATTCAATCTCTAGTAACTGAATTAAAATGAAAGAGAAAAAATGCCACGAATCTAGAAATAATGTTCTTTCAGATCTTTTTCTTACCTATTTTTTTTTTCAGGCTGGTTTCTAAAGGACACAGATTTCTGCAATATTGTTGCATCTGAGTGTTTAGTCCTGTGTATCCCCTTGTTTGTCACTGACACCCCCTTTTTCCCCTAGTTTTTCAACCACTTAGTTAATTTCAATCAAATCTGATATGAAGTTCAAAACCACAGTGATACTAAGACCCTATCAGTTTTATGGGAATAGGCTACTGAGTAAAGAGAGAGATCATTGAAAACACACCCATCGAGGGCAGGCCCATAGCGTTAGCTCAACTCATCAATCACAAAAAATCACACTGATAGAGGAACTTTATGAATAGATGACCTGAGAGAAAAAAACACAGATCACTGCTTCTACTTTATTAGACACCTGAGAATCCAGCCATGAGACACAAGTCCCCAGCCAAAGTTTGTTTCACTGCTAGAGCGACTCATTTGAAAACAAGTGTTAAGAAAATTTCTCACTCCTTTGACCTCACTGGATTCCGGCATCTGCATCTATTCTTCACTCTTTCAGGCTCATTTCTTTACTTGATGCCAGCTGATAATGGTTAGGCGGGTAGCAAACCAGATAAGGCTCATTTCTTTCCCCAGTGCTTACCGCTTAATGAGGGGCAAACCAGACAAAAAATGTACAACCTAATCTGTGTTCACAAATTCTGCACTTGTATATCCTATGGAAATAAAAGGTGTGGCATGTTTATTAAGGGTAGATGGAGCCTTTCCCATTTAATTTCTTTTCACAAGATTTTTCCAAAACAGCAAGTAAAGAGGGCTCCTAAGGATCAACTGTTTTGTCCTACGCATGCATTTTAATGCCACCTTTTCCAGTGGCAGTAGACACCATTGAACATGACAGGAGAAATTGCCCCAGAATCTCTGAGGAGTGTTTCTTTAATTTCAATGCATCAGTGCTTATAACTAACCCAAGTGCACCATCAGCATTTTTTCTCTGCTCATTTGACCTGTTTGCTGTACGTGAGGGCAAGTTTGCAGCTGCCTGAGCCTATTTTGTGACGAAACTGCTTTCCAAGTTCAAGTTCATTAATAAGAGTCAGATTTGAGATTAATCCAGCTGAATGGGATCCAGTCAGGTTGGGAGGGTTAAAGCTACATTGTCACCAGGGGAATAAAATGCAGAAAGCAAAACACTGGAGAGTTTTCAAAATTGAGGGTAGCTTTGCAGCTTGGGAATGTAAAAATGGCACCCTTGTTCTATATATCAAATTGACTGACTCCACAAAAGGTTGGACTGTGTTCTTTTTCCTGCTTGATCCTGTATCAACTTGGATAACCACATGCGCAGTGAGTTACACAAAATAATTAAACATGGACTGCCAAAAGGACAAGATGTGATACCCATACACAACTTTTCTGTTACACTTGTGATCCATTCAAACCTAAATTCTCTTGACTTCACCTGTTGGACTACAATGGTACCTAGGTGAACAAAATCAATCTCAGTAATTTCTCTCGGTATTCTTGGGTCTGTTTTGGTTTTAATTTGTCAGTGTTGTGATATTTCTGTGTAATGATATTAATGAAGTTACAAGGTTGAAGACAAGATATGAAAAGACATCAGTATTCTTCATTGCTACAACACAGAAAAACAACAAACTCCTAAAAGCACTTAGTGTGGTTCCTTCTCTGAGGTTTATTCTGTTTTAGATGGAACTAGAGTCTGTAAATAACAATTCAGCAAATCAAATTAATGACAGCAAAAGGAATTACAGAGGCATCTGGGTTACACATTCGTCCAGCCATATATGAGGTTCTCTTAAATGGCACTTTATGTTTTTGCAAATTGAATTAGACACAATCTCATCATTAGCAGGAATTAAATACTGAACTAGTTCCAGAGAAGCTACATCCCCAACATGCCCCCAAACCCATTTTATTGATGAGCATGAAACAGTTTTTGTAGGCTCAACAATAGCTCAAGCATCTTTATTGAGATGAGCAAATTTTACATGGGAAATAAATCACAATTACAGCAAACATGAATGCTCATGTTTGAGCAGAGAATTCTCTGCCCTCGTCAGCCTGACCTCCCCAAGGGCCCATGAGATTAATTTTGGGCTGCCACTGAAATTCATATGATGTAAAAACCAGACCAGAAAGAGATTTTTTTTTTTTCCTGGCTTCAGTCAGAGCAGCATACAGTCATGGACTGCGACCCAGGGAAACAGCTGCAGGCCAGAAACACTACCACAGGTCCTTCTCCCTGAAGTTGTGCCGGCTCACAGTGGGGCTTATTACAGTTTGGCACAGAGTTGCTGTAATTAGCTTGCACCAACTTGGAGAAGTTACTTTCTGTTGTGGCTTCTTCTGTTGTTTGGTTGCTTTGGGGGTGGAATTTCCTTTTTTTCTTTTTTCAGAAACAATCCATGTAGTCTATGTTTACAACCCTTAACATCATCCACCAGCCAAGGAGCATGGAAGTGCAAGAGCACAGAAGCTGGCCTCCCCTCCTGCTTTCCACCCCTGTACTCAGGTGACATGCTTACTATCACCATGCTCCAAAGTTTAAAAAAATACAACTCAGTTTGATAAGACTGTGAATAAACTGAAGCAAGCACGTGCCTCCCAGCAGTTAATGGCCACCAAGAGAAGAGAAGTGACTTTTTCTGTTCAGAAAGCTGTCTGGATAAAACTATCACCCCCTCATATCGAAGTCTCCATTCTGGTTTATTTGTTTTGCATTGGTCTGGATTACAAACAGATGACCACTGCAAGGAAATACTAGAGCTGGGAAAAGAAAGTGCATAAGGAAAACTGTGCTTCAGTCAAGATGTGCTAGTAAAGGTGTTAACTGAAGTGAACTGGAACTGGAAGGTAACAAGAAGCAGCTGGCATTTAATGTAGCCATAATGATTTTGTAATTAAAGGAAAATAGCTACTATGCTGTAAATATCAAGGCACTCTGGCCAACTTATCGTTCTAAATCACAAACTATTGCCAAACTGGCAAAGCTATATGGACTTTAATGATAACAAAAGAGCTTGTGTCAGCATCCACTGACTTTGGTAGAGGAATCTGACGGAAGCAGAGGTGTGTTGCAGCACAGCCTCTGTACCTTTGCCAGGATGAGTTGCAAGAACAGTAGAAGAAACGAAAAACATTGATTTCTTTCCCCTAGCCATGCCCTGCAAGAATATGTGAGCTTGAGGGCTTCCTAAGTGCAAGGGTTTTTTCCTTGAATAGCGCTTTTTCTTTTTAGTGTTTCAGGTGTGGACATAAAATATTTGAAGGAAGGGGGAATTCTAAGAATGTCCTGTCAGACCTATTTTAAAACCATTGTGGTCAATATTCTGCTGTTTATACCAATCTAAAAGAATTCAAATCAAGACAAGGTCGTAAATAGTTATTAGTTGTCTGACAGCTTTTCCTCCTAAACCTCATTATGGGAATCTGCTCCAAATGAGGCCATTCATGCTACACTGGCTCTTACATAGACAGTTCAGAATTTAAACATTTCATTCTCCTTTGCATGCCTCCACATCACAGACAACAGCTTGCACAAAACCAGCTATACTCCTGCATTATCAAAGCAGATCTTGGGTGTATTGGTGAAATCGTTAGTTCTGCCCACTCTTGTTAGAGGGTTTGATTCATGCATACCTGTCTGCTGGTGGTATTTCTCTACCAAAGTAGCTTTCTGAATGTTTTTTCTCTGTCTCTGTTTGGACCACCACTGCTGTACATTTCCCTGTTCTCACTTTTGTTCTTTAAATAACCACATCCATTATGTTATTACTAATACTACTTTGAAGCCAGTGGTCCGTGTGCATGTGAGAAGTGTAAAAGCGGAAAAAAAAGCAGAACCTTTTCGTATGAAGTATTTGTGGTGGTTTCTCTGGACCACTGTGTGAGTCGTGATTCTCTGTGGATGTCTTCTGGTGCTCAGCTGGCTTCTGAGCTCTCTTATCTGTCATCTTCTTTTCTTTCCAGGTGACAAACCACCAGTTTGCATGCACTAGTAACTGATCTGCTGTTGTTGCTGGCTGAAGTTCCGAAGCTCTGCAGCTCCACAGCTCTGCAGCTCCACATGCTGCCTCCAGACTAGATGTGGTACAAATACAGCTGAAAGCTGTTCCCCAGGGCATAGGTACCAGGTCATGTAGCAGCCAGACGTAGCTATCTGAGGTGTCCCCACCCCACCTTGTCTCCAGTGCCTGTCACCACACCTCTGCTGAAGCTGGTTAGCAGAATAAAGTACCAAGGCTCCCTGATGTCCTGATGCGTCAAGACAAAGGTGGAAGCTGGGGTGGGGGGCTTCACACTGAAGATCACATGTACTGTTCAGCCATCTCTGCTTTGGGGCAGATGACCTACAGCAAACAAACAGGGACAAAAGGCTGGGGAGGAAGGGGGAGCACAGATGTCACAGATGAGTGCCACATACGACCATGAGCACCTACGTGCTCTCGCAGTAGCTGGTTTTGTGTTAATTTTTCAGGTTGGTGTAATGCGGCATTGAAATACAAACTAGCGGTACCAAAGAAAATTAAGGACTCTTTACGCAACATGCTGTCATCCACAGAGAGAACTGGTCCCCATGCCAGGCAATACCTAAGGAGTCAATCAGGATGAAGTGGAGCAGGAAGACAGCCCTGGATAGATGTTGTTGGCTGTGGCAGAGCAAGGACATACATCCTTGGAGTGATCCCTGGTGAAAACAAGGAACAACACTCTAGTAAGCTGTTCTACAAACCTCATCCACTGTGGAGTGGGGGGGGAGTTAGGTTCACAGCCCGCACTAAAGCAGGGTCCCCAGTTGATCTACAGAGCAGCACACCTTCAAAGCACACTTACTGGAAACTTCCTTGACTGGAATTACTCAACCATGACCCAGAAGACACCCCTTATTGGTGAAGGCCATGCTATATCCTGCTGTCATTGAGACAGGTAGGTAGCTTACAAAGCTTGCTCTCGTAAGAGAGTCAGCCTATAAACTGAGCAAGGATTTAATTTTTTTTTAGTTCTCTGTGCATGCAACTCACCTGGTCACTAAACTGATTTTTACAGACAATCTGTATTTCTTCAAGTGAAGGAAATGTTGGAAAAGACATCTTAGAAAAATGAGGCATTTTTATTATGAGATCCGCCACACTGGATGCTAGAAGGATAAGGAAGCTGCACTTTCACTTCTTGGTCTAATGTAATTTGCTAATTCTATTACAAACTCCATCTATGTTCACTTTTAGCCTTTGACTGAAAACTGGAGGGAAACTTTAAATATCCACTACAAATTATTATTCTCTACAGTATTAGTTTTCCAGATAACATATATTTGCAGGGATTTATTTGTAGCAGCAAATTGAACTATAACTTAACAAATATGCTTAAGCAGTCTTTCTTGTACTAAAATAAGCATGCAGTATGCAAGAGGTAATTCTCAAAAACCTATCAAAACTATGCTGAATTTTCCAAACTTGCAAACAATGGCATATTAATAGAAATGGAAACATTTTTTATTACCGAAATCTTTAAAAAGAACAGCCTGCCACAACAGACACAGGCAATGAGGACGAATGAACTGTGTGGCTGGACAAAGTGCTCATCTTTTATTCTGGATAGTTATTTAAATGGAAAACAGACAATTTAGACTAATTTTGTCCCCGGTATAAATCTATTAGCATTAACGGTGTTGTGACTACTTGTACCAAACTCATATTTGCCCATATCTCTTAAAGACAGAACCATTTAATTGTGTTTTTAAAGCTGCTAGCTGAACTAGCTGCTTTAGGAGAAGATGTGTATAGGTAAAAGCTGTTAGGACCTTTTTCTTCAGGAGAGGAAACAAAATGAACTCACTGAGTTCAGGGAAACAGGGACCGTGAGAGAGAAAAGGAGGCCAGATCCTTCAGACCTTCAGGGAGAAGCAAACTGCCTCATGCTTTGGGTTGAATTGGTGAGTATGAGTGAAGTGATTGTGGTGGATGGTAAAACGAGGCAGCTGGAAGGAAGAAAAGGGAGATTAAAAAAAGACTGCTTAGGGAAAGCCAAATATGTTCAGAGCTAGCGGCCATGCCTGCAGTAGTTGGGGGCCACAATACCAGTGCAGTAGAGCTGAATATCTATGGAATGGGGAAGGGCCCTTCCGTTTTGGATTAAGGCCAAGCAGCTTTTAGACTGTACTGGCTGAAATACAAAAATGGGTTTGTGCCTGGGTATATCCACAGAAAGTTCTCTATTGAACACAATAAGGAGGAAAAAAGTAAATTTAATACAAGCTCTTCCTTCCCCAAGAGGAGGAAAAGAAAAATCAACCCAAAGCCAGATAACCAGTTTCTGAATCTGAAATTTCCTAGTGCTGCAGAATTGGTGCTGCTTTTTGGGCCCATGCCCAATTTCCTAAAAGCATAGGAAAGTGAGGAGGGAAGACTCTCAGAAACAGGAATGACAGTTTTGAACATGTATCTTCCAGCTTGATGAAAGGTCTTTCAAATTGTCGCATTGTGGCTGTCTGGTTTGGACATTAATGATTCAGATACTTCTAGTACTTTCTCCTAAGGTTTCAGGAGCTTTCTCCAGCCTGCCACAAAATTAAGAATTTGAGTATGCAGCAAAAATATGTTAGTGTGAATTAATGTTTCATTTCTAATAATGATAATGGCAGACCTTCAGTTAACGAACCCTTCAGGAACGGCTCTGTAATGGCCCCCTCAGCCGCATGGTTGTTAGTGAGCAGTATTTGCTCCCTAGCAAAAGATTATAGGCTCTGCAACAGTTCACTGGAGGCAAGTATAAAGTCTGAAGTTTCTCTTCAATATTATGTGCCCATAATTCTGTCAGATTTTCACAATTAACCAAAACCATTCCAGGAAAGCCAGTGTTAAACTCTAATTTAGATAGCAGCAATACCAGATTTCTTGCATCTGCACATTTTTCCAGTCTTCTGAGGAAATGATGCTTGGAATAAGATAAGCGTGTTACCCTTTGTGCTGCTTACACGTTTTTCCTACGCCTTTTCCTATGTATGGCTTCTGTCATAAGTAGCATGACCACTGATAAAAGACATTTATAGCACAGTGCTTTTCCAAGGTAGCTTTTGGCTGCAGTTTTGCTTCCAGCCATACTGTCTGCATTTGGACACCTTACACTGTGTGGAAGCAGACCAAGTGGTTTGAGACTATGGGACTGGTAGATGGCAGTAGACAGGTCTAAAGTGCATTGTTTTTAAGCAGCTCACTGCTCAGAATGAAAAATGACACTGGGTATTCAAGTGTGAGCCAAAATAAATCCATTTTTAAATGGTGATGTCTTTCACTAAATAAAAATCGAAAGGCCATACTCTGACAATAGAGTACAGCCACCTACTTATGGCATGTCAGGATAGCAATAAGTGACTCATCCACCCACCTACGCTCCAAGGACACCAGGGCCTGATGTCTCTATCATGAAGTTGTCACACACTGAGTTTAGACAAACAGTTTTTCCTACTGCCCACAGTCTGCACAGTACTCATCGCTTGTTCACTTTTCCAGGTCATCAACCCCTAAAATATCTCAAGGTGAAAATGAGCGGGAGTGACATTAAACAAACACTTCCCTTTATTAGTAAGCTTGTACTAATATTTGCTTTAAAATCTGTTTGTTGATAAATGTGAATTAAATACTAACTCAAAGCTTTATTTTGACTCTCTCTTGGGGTCTTTTGGACTCCTTAATTTTCCGGGCAATTCATATCTCACCTAATGTTTTCTGTAAGGCGATTATGACCACAACTTGGGGGGAAAAAAGAAGAGGATTTTATATAACGGAGAAAAAGCAAAAAGAAGCATCCAGAGCAGAGAGATTATGAGGATTCCCAACTGTGCTGTCAATTTGTAGATGATGTGAAAATGAAGCATGGTAGTGACTTTTTCACGTGATGGTCAATGAGCTGCAGCAAATATTCCATCTACAAAGAGACTCAAAAACTGGTTTGTCTAACAAGACATCAGCCAGTTCTTCTAGAGCTTGAGGAAGAGGCATCTGCCAAGGTCTAGCACACTACCTTATTTTGTTGTGCGTTGCATGGACATGGGAATTAGGGTGAATGTTGTCTGCAGATCAAAAAAAATTACTTTCTTGGTTCACTGTAGGGACACAGCAAGCTAGTCAGGTGGAGAAGAGATCATAAAGAGAAGAGACAAAAATCATGTGCTAAATGGAAATGTGAAAGGACAAAATTTCTGCCTTGGGAACTGCTTGTATAAATCAAATGGGCCAGGAACCGATCTCTGCAGGCTATTAGGACAGTACTGTTCACATTTGAAGAGCTAAGCTATCTCCTTCACAATCGCCTCCCAAATACCTGGTACATATTATGCTTCAAGCCATTGGCCAGACATTGCCTGAAAGACTGGTAGGTGGCACAGACCAAAACAGTATTGGGGACCAAAAACTGAGCTAAAAATTAAGCATTTCAGGTGATTATATGCTGGTGCTGTGCCCAAGGTTTATTTCTGCTCTGCTTTGCTTTTCAGCATGGAGGAGTCAAAGAAGACAGAGTTCTGCCCCAAGGATTACGTATGTGACCCTTACCCACAGAGAACCTGAAGGTGAGGAGGAACAATTTGGCTGAACTTTGTATTATTTGCACAGTTGCTCCACCTATTTTATTAAGTCAAATTGAGTAAACTGATATTTAAATAACATATTCTCACATAAGTTCCAGGTCTCCCAGAAGAAAGTGGAGGCTTCCAAACTTAACAATTATTCTGTGATTCATGTACACTTGCTAAAAGGCAGGATCTCAGCCCCTGCAATCAGTGACCACTGCATCTTGGCAAGGGCTGGACCCCCTTCATGAAACAGTCCTTATTTTCAGGGTTCTTAGATATTTTCTCAGGAGTGATGTTAATTCCTCAGTATACTAGCAGAACTGTAACCCCACAGGGATCATTCTGTAGGCACAGCAGAACCAGAAGCTCCTCTGTCTCTTTGATAGGGTGAGACATCTTTTCCTTCCCAACTTAGCTGCCCTGGGGTGAATGAAGCCTCAGTACTGAACTTGAAGGGTGGCTAGTCAGATACGATCATTTGGTATGAACAGCAACCAGCAATGGAACTGCAGCTCAGGTCTGGGTGTCTGTTCTTGCTACCTTCTCCCCTCATCACATAGCATGAACTTGGGGATGGGTTAGGTGGTTTTCACTGGGTTTAGGCAGAGAACAAAGAAGTATTGTAGAATTTGAACTAGTTTGTTCAGCAAAAGGCAGGTGACGAAAAATAATAATAATCCTTAAACCCCCTCATAATCAGATTGAGTTATTATTTGAGAATCTCCATTTTCACATAAAAACTAAAGCAGGAATTTAGTCCTGATTGCCTGAAAATAAGTCCCAACACTCCGAATGCCAGATGGAAAATAAAAATGCCCAGATGTACTATTTTTTCTTTTATACATTAGAATGGCTTGAGGAGGAAAATATTCGTTTTTATGTGCCTTGCTTTAGCAGACTGATGCAAAAATGCTCATATCTAGGTAATAGGAAGATAATTTTCACAGGGCAAACATGAAGTAGTAGAAAGTGTGTGGAGAATGTGACAACATAGATCAGACTACACAGAATAAATAGCACTAAGGTGAAATACATGGTCTGGATATGTTTGAGAGGAATGATAAGGAGCAAAGCAAGATGAAGACTAAGAAAGTGGGCAAAGACAGAGCCAAGGCCATGGTGTGAGTTTAGGTGACATTCTTATTACCATTGACCTCCGGAGTGCAGAAAGGCAAATTTATGCTATGAGTGCTGTATGAGGTCACTTGGTATTGATAGGCTACACTCTGGCAAAATGGTCATACTCCATTTGCACCTTAGACTGGGAAAACTACACTTCTGCTGATAGAGCTTGTGTCAGCCCTCTTGAGGGAATAAAAAAACCCAACCAGTTATCCTGTAAAAAGAGTACTTTTGCTGATACATCTTAAACCTTACTAGGGGTTTCTGCTGGCACAGCTATGCTGGTTGCAGATCACACTTCAGCAATCCTCTGATTGATGTGCATACCTTGCAATGGTTTGCACACACTGATCCGGCCAAGGTCTGTGCTAGGAGAGAGGAAGTCAGAGGACCAGGCAGAGAGGCTCAGAGAGCAGAAGAGTAGAGAGGTTTTCATGTGGCAACCAAGTGGAGAGTGAGTAACAGTGGAAAGAAAATCAACATAATACGAATAAACAGTACTCACCACAGTTTATTGGCTGGACTTCTAATTCCAGCCATATATAAACTTGGAGATTTTTTTGTTTAAAAAAAAGTCTCTGGTTTCCATTGCTGTGTTGGCTGTCTGGTGTTCTGTTGAAAGAGAATTATAAGATATATTGTTTCTTAATATGAAAATATATTAGCTTGTAAACTTGAAAGGCTGCCTGAAAGGTTGTTGAATGCATGGGTCTTTAAAAACCATGGGCTAGTGCTTCATCACATGTAAAAACTGCTTTATTTTGTTCAAAACATTGTGTTGCCATTACAGTTCTCCTCCACCCTTTAAATTTATTATGCTGGCTGCTCTTCAGATTTCTTTTGCTGTTGATGCACCACCCTCTCACTGGCATTCCTTCTGGTTTCCCACATATTATTTATTTAAAAAATTAGTTATCTCAGGTCCAGTGCTTTTTTTGCAAGGCATACAGGAGCTTGAGTTACAGTGTGAAATTATTGCTGTGGCTTAATGAATGTCATTGATTTAATAGAGGCAAGCAATACCCTACTGAAATCTCTCAGATTACAGTATCATTACTCCACACTGTACTACATCTCTACATACCATGTAGAGATAGATCTAGTGTGTGTATGCACAGACTACGTGTATAAACACAATGGGTGAATGTATGTGTATATATACTGTGAACATGTGGTGGTTGCTGTATAATATATATAGCCTATTTATGGCCACTCTCAAACATGCAGGGCTTAGTAGTGTTATCTGATGATATAAAAATACAATCAATTAAAACCTGCTTAAATTAAGGCCAGAAGGGAAGACTGGAGTAAGGAAAGAAACACGGATTATTGACACTGCTGATAAAGCAGAAGTAGAAATTTCCCTAGCCAATAAGACAGCACAGCACCATGGCAGTACTGTTCACGGGGAACTGGACGTAAGTTTCATTTTCTGGACAACAGCAGGGGAAGAAATAATCATTTTTTCCATCACTGAGAGTTACTTCCAGATGAGAAGAAGGCCAGCACTCATTTTCTATTTTTCCAAACAGGAAAATCTAGTTGATTACAAAAAGCCTCCCCTCCCATTTCAATATATGGTCTTTGATGTATAAGCTTCTATTTATTGCATTAGTTAACACTGAATTAGAAATTGTCTTTCAGCTGTTTCTGTGACGTACATTCCCTACTGATACTTAGCTGTATCTGATGCTTATATACAATCCACTGCAATACAACCTTGACTAGCTATAGCTTACTATACAATAGAGAGATCTACAGAACAGTAAGAATTGCTACAGCTAGAGAATATCAATTTCACTATTACACACACACACAAAAGAAACCAAACAAAAAAAAAAATACACCCCCTCCAAAAACAAACAAAAAAACAACACCAAAAAAAAAAAAGCGTGTATCTGAAATTTTATAGGATTTTAAACTGTTGGAAAATTCTAGGGAATTCATGAGATCTCTTGAACCAACTTTAATAGGAACCAGGTAAGTTCTATTTAGCATTGAAGAAACACTTGGTTAGACACTGTTATTAAAAGAAGGTCTCCACTGAAGTTAATTAGTTTTAATAGGCCAAAAGTATGACTTATTTCTTATGACCAGTGGCATATAATTTAAACAGACACAATAAGTTTGACATGTATCACAGTGTTCTTAAAAGTATGTGGTCTTCTAGCAGTCTGCACTTGGAATTTTTAAGTGAGTAGGAAATGACTGTGTGGTTGGACCTTGGCATTCAGCACTGAATTTGGACATAGGTATTAAAAGCAGAAGTAGGAATTTTCTACTTTTTGTTATATTATTTTGTAGATAGTCTGGATTGGTCCTGAACCCCTCCTTTACTTAAAGTATTTTTCAGGAGGCAAGTTACTGTAATACTGAATTTGACAGTTTCTTTGGTAATAGGAACAGACACTTTAAGAAGCTTGCAAATTGCCTGGGCAGCTCGAAGGGTCTCAGCTGCCAGGGGCCTATGATTTGGAGGCAGGGATCCCAGACCTTAGGGCACCCCTGGCCGCTGGAGCAAGTGGAAAAGCAGAGTGGGCAAACCTCCCCATGAACAGTATCATGAGTCCCTTCACAAACCCAGCAGGTACCACAGAGAATGCTGCCTTAATTTCAGCAAAAGCTCTTCAGGCTATTACGTTTCAAACAAAGCAGTAAGGCTCAATGAACCAGAATTTTTTCCAAACAGTTCTACTAACAGATGAGCTCCCCAAAGGTGGGAAAGTCACCCTTTTGCTGTCACGCTGTTTAGGGTTTTTTCTTCCTTTTCCTTTCAAATCTTGTTGTTTACAGCCCGTTTACACCATTTTGTACTAAGCCTGGCTGTTCTGAGTCAGCACTAGGCAGGAGACAATCAATCACTACTGCCCTAGACCTGCAGCAGACTGAAAGTGGCAGTTGCCTTCCCAGGAGAAAGAGCCTGCAACTTTTCTTTGCACACCCAGCATCTGATCTGAATGGGAGTCTTGTTTTCATGCTGCAGAGTCACAAAATCCAAAGACTAATCTGATCATAGTGACTACCCAGCAAATAAACCATGTGGTAATAGTGGTTTGCACAACTTTCTCTTCAAGCAACCCTGACTAATGACCAAATAGCACAAGAGCCCTCACTTCCCTTTGTTAGTTCTACAGTGAAGGCAAAAGTCCCCTCAGACAAATTGTTGTAAAAACTCATTCAAGCAGCTCTAATTAGCCTTTTTAGGAGAAGTTTTCAAGAAACCTAGATATAGGAGAATATAAGCAGGATGGGTCATTAATTATCTCTTAATTTGAAGAGACTCCCAACTTGGCATTGAGGAACAATATCTTGAGACAGTATTTTCTTTTTAGAGATGTGAAACTCTGTAAAAAGGATTTGACTCCATGCATACAGGAAATCCTACAGCAGCTTCTATACAAGTAGAATCACTGCCAAGGGCTTGGTGCTAAAAAATTGCCAGGATTAAAAAACCTCACAGAATTGCTTTAAGAGTTACGTTGTTTTCTAAAACATAAACTTGTGTCTTTGAGTATTCTCCTATTTATTTTCTGCTTCTGGGGTTCCCACTGTCAAGCTTTTTCCAATCACAGTAAGCTTAGATTGTTGAAAGATTCCATTATACAGGGATATGCAGTTTTAAGAACAGCAACAAATACTGAGAGACTGGCCATAAAATAGCAAGAGTTGGCAGCGCTGCAGTAAGGATATTAACTTTTGTGTCCTCCCAAACTGCAGTTTCTATAAATAGCTCCTGCCTGCTTTTACTCCTGCAGTTAATTACACAGATTTTCCTGCATTTCCTTTTCTGCAGTGTCTCTGTGAATCAGTATGTTAGCCGATAGACTGAAGCAATGCTTGTGGATGCTCCCCAGTAAACATCTTCAACATTAAGCATTACTACAATGTAAGAGGGGAGTTTAAGTGGGTAAGGAGCTGTCTCTCCTTTCCCACTGCAGAATGGGGCAACTTTAGTATATATTTTTTATATATATATATATATTTTATATATATATATTTGGCAGGTGTGCCAGGCACAGCTGAGTACCCACAGGATCATGACACGGCTGGGGTTTCTCCTGCATGCATCTCTTATTGTTTGTGTCCTATCCAGTTTAACCTTGTCTTTCAAAGTTGAGAACTGGTTGTTGTGTGCTCTGGACTGGTGTGGGCAAGACATTAAGAGGGAAATTTACCTCACCCAGGTTTAGAAACACCTTTCTCTGCACTGTTACTTAGGAACCCTTCTACAGTCTGTGGAGTGCTTTTGAGCTTTTTTTACCTACTGACCCACTTTAGGATGTTCTTGGTGCCCTAGAAGTGCCAGTCTCTCTTCACCAACTGTGATGGCACTTTTTCAGTTATTTGAGATCATTAAAGAAAAGTTCCAGATTTTAAAGCTACAGCAGTGTGGAATACGCACCTTTGATCTGTGTCTTTTGTGAAAAGAAGCCTA
Organism: Psittacus erithacus; assembly: GCA_009867235.2. Lineage (NCBI taxonomy): Eukaryota > Metazoa > Chordata > Aves > Psittaciformes > Psittacidae > Psittacus > Psittacus erithacus. Next base: position 34,783 of record WYDI02022531.1, on the reverse strand, counting down.
CTGTAGCCTCCTCCTCCCCATTCCAGACACAGTCTCTCGGTGAATCACAGATCAGGCTGAGCAGCTGGGTCAGGTTCACAGTGTGGTGGGGCAGGAGATCCTGCAACATGCTGGCAGGATGAGAGATGCAGGTGCTCTCAGGGCACAGTAGATGGGTGAAACATTTCATTGAAATGCATACAGAATGTGAGGTCCCCATAACATTGCTCTCACTTCCAAAGGGCAGAAGCTGTTCCTCAATAGGGTCTTACCATTGCATTGAAAAGGTCCAGCAGGGCTGCTCAGGCCCCGCAAAAGATCCACTTCCCTTAATGCTGTGGCGCAGAACATCCATCTTTGTCTTTCACAAGTGGCTTCTGCTCATCTTGGGACCAAAGTCTCCCCCTCTGGCTGTGGAGAAGCTAAGGAACTGAATCTGGAGGCTGCTTGTGGTACATATGACTCCATGCATGCATGTGTGTGCCTGTGTGTATCTTTGTATCTCTTGCAGAATGGAAAAAAATGAGGAATTATGCCATTCTTACTGTTGTCTCTCCTCATCCAATTCTGGCATTTTTAGCAGGCTGTTCACACTCACAGCCTCTTGCCTTCTTTCTGCTAGTTCAAAACAACCTGTCCCCTTTACAGAGAGCCAGATGGGATATGTCTCATCTGCAAAGGGCAGAACAGATTTTGTCTGATGTGTGCTACCATGTCTTTATAGCTATTTTTATAGTTCTTAAAGCCCCAGATTCTGACTAAGGCCTCTGGCTGCTTCCATAATATTAAGCAATTAATATTAAAATAAGTCCTCTGGAACAAAGGTGATTCTTTATGAGAATTGAGTGTAATTTAATAGATGTTTCTGGCAATATCCAACATGATAAATCTTTATTTTAGGATCATATAAATATTACAAAAGTGGCCTGGTAAATTAGACAATGTGTTAAAATTAGATTTGCTTCACCTTCTGATGACAAGAAGAAGTTAATTGTTAAAACAGAATAAGGATAACTCCAAGCATTTAAAAATCATTACAAGTCAAATCATTAGTTGTATCAGTAACATATTTGGGATCCTTTCTCCTTGCCTGTGGCTCAGGTGGAGGCCATTTTCAAACTGTTCCATGCAACCATCAGGCCAAAGGCATTTTTTGTTCGATGTTATGATTCTCACATATCCACAAAACCCCAAACCATAGAAAACACTTAAAGTATAATCAGAGCCGACGATTCTGGGAAGAGGAAAAAAATTGATATCTCGTCTCTAAGCAACCAGCCTGCTCACATAATAAGAACTCAATAATGATTTCAAGCTGTAGGGTGTGTGGCACCTAAAAGGCCAAGTTAGTACAGTATCTTGGGTCGGGCAATTCCACAGTTCCCTCTAGCCTTAAAAGCAGTGTCATACCTAACAACTCAGCTTTTAATGGCCTAGGCTATCAAAGATGAGCTCATTATGCGTATTATCAGCATAACGGATGCTTAAAACTACTGCTCTTCAACTTTAGTCCTTGATCTGAAGAAAATATGTGCAGTTGAAGGAGAGTCAGGCACTGGGAAAGGTTCTGGTAAGAGCCTGAAATTCAAAAGCTACTGTGCTTCACAGCCTTGAGCCAGGTTAATAGCAGGAGAAATTAGAGAACAGATGCCAGCAAAATGCAGAGCATTTTGACCAGTGAAATGGAGGACAATCAGAAGCAGTAATGTGACAACAAAGGAAGAGCTCTGCACACGGAGACATCAATGGATGGCATGGATTGCATTGGAGCAAAGAGTAATCCTCAGACATTCCCCAGTTTTAGTGTTTTGCTCCAGTGACCCTAAAAAATGGTAAAGTGCCCATATTTTATTTCAGGTTAACCCAATAAAGCTAATCCTTGATTCTTGGCTCCTCAGGCTTGTCCTCTTAGCTCACATTTCTTGTGGGTGACATTTCTTAGGGACCATGCATTATCTGGACTGATTTAAAGCCAGGCTCTTTCCACACTCTTTCCCCTGGAAGACCTCATAAAAAACACATGCAGGTGTACTGCAGTTAGCAATAGAAGCAACACACTTGTCACTTAGCAATCCAAAAGCTAGGACTAGACTTGTGCATATGTAGTTTTACCAGCTGAAAGTTTAATTCGCTGCCTGGCTCTGATTTGCAGCCTCACATACTTGGACTGTGTGGGCAGGGTGAGCTCGGATATGAGTTCAGATACAAACATTTACACTTCCTGAAATCTTACATGCACAGTTTTACTTAGAAAGGGAAAGAAATTCTTGGGAGTGTCTAGATTGCTGAAATCTTTGGCTAGCAAAGCCTGGCGGACACTAGATTTTATAGGGTTTTTTTTAAATAAGGCCAACTCTTGTTTTTATTTATCATGGATTACATGTCCTCAGGTTTTAATATAAATAGCCAGGACTTTGGATTCCTCATGTGACTGAGAGGATATTATACAGTGGAAAAACTTTCACTGCCTTGAGATACTTGAGCTTGTCTATATTAATAAAAAACCAGTTTACTAGCAAAGAGAAAGTCCCTGCTGATGATATGAGAACGAGAGTTTTTCTGCTGTTGACCAGTGGGATGTTTCATACTTTCTACTTCTTTTTTATAGTGCAGTTTTGCAAGGCCGGCCCTTGACTCTGGCATGTTCAAATACAAAGGCTTTAAACTGTTTTGAAATTAAGGATTTAGCAAACAAACACAGGAATCTTCAGAGGCTCCCACCAATTGTTTGTTATCTTTCTGCTGCTGTATGTATTTGTAAAAATCAGCTATGTGAGCTGGGGATTACATAAGAACTTTCAGCCTCTGTCTGATATCTTTAAACTAAAGCTCTCCCCTGTTACTCCTCTGTGGAAGAAATGTGCCTCTTAATGTGAACCCTGAGCACTCCAAAGCAGAATGCAAGTAAAATGGCTTTAAAAATATAGCTCACTGACTTACAGATCATTTCTCATAGTTGTGGGTTGTAACTGATAATTTTGGGATATCTCATATTACAGGTTCAGCCAATTTCACTAAGCGTAAGCACAATTCATCACAGGTTAGGCACTCCAAACATGCCAATACACAGGTGTTTTCCTTGAATAAGTAACTTAAGGGTTACATGAGCCTTTGTCTTGAGGACTGTGATTGAAAGTTTGGTGTTACTGCATACCAATCCTTACTTCACTGTCAGTTACTGTTTGCTCAATATGCAGTGCAAAACCTGAACTATTCATGATTTCTTAAATGGCATCAGTGTGGAGAGTTCACCTGTTTCTCAGCGGCTCAGTAAGTGGTTTGCTTCCCCTGCCAGCACTGGCTCGCACTACCCTGCACTGGTGTCTGCACTATCTTTCTGCTCAGACATGCCACAGTCAAGGTGCCATTCATGAGTAACCTGGCACTGATAAAGATACAAGTGGTTTTCTCTGAGAGGCGATGTGCTTTGACATCAGAAAAGAGCAAAGGTTATTGATGCTTCTCCTCTAACTACCAACCATTGCATAAACAAGCTACAGGGTCAACCAGAGAAAAGATGAAGCCTGAACAGTGCTTGAGCTCCTGGGGGCCAGGGGTGAACCAAAGCCCCTCAAAACAGTGGGTCACAGAAGCCAGCAGGAAAGTGGCAGAAAGTCCAGCAATCTGCTTTCTCCTGCCTGCAAGGAGCCCTCAGGTGGGTAAAGGCTGGTTTCTGGGAACATTGCACCATGATACTATGTCCTCTCTATCCCTTGTCAGCATTTCTGAAGCAGAGCATTTTTGTTCATTCCAGCTTACCCTTCAAATGTAAGCAAGTCAGGAACTGGTTAATGAAGGCAAAAACCAAACACACACACACACAATTAAATTGAGAGTCCTTTTTGTCTCCCTTTTCTGTATGGTATAACATTTTTGTACTTTTCCTCTTGTTAATAAAGTAGCAGACTTAGCAAAGAAACCCAGGTCAATACTCACTTTTTCCCTTGCACAAAGTAAAACCATATTCCAAGAGCTGGGAAACCCAGGAAATCTCTGTGAAGTTTGCAGCAGCATCAGAGTTGACAAAAGAATTGGAAGGGGTTTGTGGCTTCACACAGTGCCAATATCAGGCCACGTGTCGGGGCTTCTGAAAGGGGTTCATGATTATCTGCACACTTTTAAAAACAAACATGCAGAAAATAGGGTAAGGGTAGACTAAGACACAGCACTGTGTTATGACTACAAGCTGTGAGACTCAGAGGTAATGGCTTTCACCTCTTGGTATTCAGGAATTTTATCCTGGTAGCATATGAATAGTGAGACCCAGGTACTCTCCACAGAGGATGCCCCAGTCCTATCTTGACCTCATAACAAAACTAGACATGTACACTTTATGCCTGTTTTCTTTGATAAGAAGAAACATGCTGACACATATCAGGGGCTTGCTATTGATCTCAACTTGGGATATCACAGCATGAGCACCCATGTATCACAAAATACATCTCTGCTACAGTTTAGACACAGCCTGGAACGACTTGCGGCAGCCTTTTATGCTGCCTGAGGAATCCCAGATTCAAAGAGTCTGCTCTTAAATCCCAACCTAAAGTGATGTTGCAAAGACTCATGTCATGCTTAGTATCAATAAACTTCATTCTTTAAACATCTGTATACATTCATTTGCTTGTGACTTTGGCCTAAGTCTTTCAGGCCGGATTATTCTCTCCTGTATTTCAGGTCTATCTTTATGTATTTCCTGTCTTCACTCACAACTGTGTCTCTCTCTCGAAAGTGAGGCACGCACACCCTGGAGTGAGAGATAGGCATTTTCCGTCCCTGGCTGGAAAGACCTACCACACGGGAAGAGAAAATTCCACATAAACCCAAACACACGTTACAGCACACCGCAGCCTGGCCGTGCGTGGGGCTGGCAGTGCCCAACAACTCCCACCGGAAACCCCATCCCTTTGGTTGCCACCTTCGGGGTTGTCCCAAGTATTAACTGCCCTGGCACACGTGCTCTGGACTCAGGAGACGTCGCACTGCATCGCCTGTGCCAGGCACAGAGACAGCTGCACTCGTGGCACACGCTTTCAGTCAGAAAGCGGAGAATTTTGACATGAGTCAGCGCGATAACTCCCGCCCGCCGCTGCTCCTCGGGGTCTTTGGATAAAGGCCGGTGCAGAGCTGGAGCGCGTCAGTGGAATGTTTTAGTCCCTGCACTCAAGCCTCCTCATCCTCCCCGTCCCCATGTGTAAAACCGAGAGTCAAGGCAGCCGCTAACGTGTCACCCAGGGGCGACGGGGAGGCAGCTGGGGCCGGCGTGGAAGCTCCGCGCCCCGTGTCCCTACCGCGGCCCCCGGCCCCCCTTCGCCCTGCCATGTCCCCTGGGACGGCGGCTGCCGCAGCCCCCGCGCCCTGGGCCGGCCCGCCAACGGGACAGGGCGAGGCCCGCGGGAGGAGGGCTCGGCTCGCCGCCGGCCCACGTCCCCTCCCCGGCCGAGGAGGAGGGGAAAGCGAGAGAGGTCCCGGCAGAGCGGCTGGGAGAGGGCTTGAGAGAGCCCTCCTCCCACCCGCCCGGAGGGGAAGAGGAAAGGAAAGCCGTGGCGGGCGGCGGAGGATGATGATAACTTAGGGCCGTGCCTGGCCGTGGAAGCTGGCCGTGCAGCCCGGGCGAGGCGGCTGGGAGGGCGACAGCGATGTCCCAGGGCACGGCAGGAGGAGCGGGAGCACCCCAGGTGCTGCCGGAGGGAAAGGAGAGACAGAGGAAGAGGAGGCGGAGGAAGAAGAAGGAGAATAAGACACGGCTGGTGCACTCCAACTTGCTGTTACCTGAGGCTGAGCTGGAGAAGTCCAAGAGCACCGTCCTGGCCTGCAACCGCCTCAAGACCACCAAGTACACAGCGCTCTCCTTCCTGCCCAAGAACCTTTTTGAGCAGTTCCACCGGCTGGCCAATGTTTACTTTGTGTTCATTGCGCTCCTCAACTTTGTGCCGGCCGTCAACGCCTTCCAACCAGAGCTGGCCTTGGCCCCTGTGCTCTTCATCTTGGCGGTCACTGCCATCAAGGACCTGTGGGAGGATTACAGCCGCTACCGCTCGGACAAGGAGATCAACCACATGGAGTGCCTGGTTTATAGCAGGTGAGATGGAGCGGGTGGGCGCATGATGGCAGGCAGTGGTGGAGCCCTGCTAGGCACGAGGACTTGGGCGAGCGGAGGTGGCCAGCAGGTCCATTGTGCAAGGCTTTCATTTCCACTCCATGTGCGAAGAAGCTTAGGAGTTGCTCCTGGAGCTGGTGCCTCCCATCTCTTTACTCAGAACTGCCGGAGTTCCTTTAGTCCTGTACCTTGTGGTGAAAGCGAATCTGCTCTGTTTGGTGGTGTCCCACAGTAAATCACTGATTTATGAGTAAGCAACATTTTTTATAGGTATACATATGTGCTCCAGGCTTGTTAGTGTTTTACGCTTTAAAGGAGAGATAGCACATGACAAAGTGAGTGCAAGCATCACACATGCAGTGTTCAATTTGCAAGCCTTTCTGTGATGACTTCCCAGTGTGAGTGGTCAGTTACACCAGTGAATAGTTTCAGTCATTAATTTGGTTATAGCAATATGAGACCTCACTCAAGTAATCTGCTGTTAAATCTTCACTGAGTGAAGGAAGGATAGAGGCCATAGGCTTCTGTGTTAGGTCTGTGAGGTTTCATGACGTGAATTAGCGAGCTTAAGCTGTGTTTGCTTTTCTACAGAATGAGGCAGCCTTTTCTTTGAACATTCAGTTTTAAGCAAATGCTTTTTATTTATCATCTCAAGTGTTATTATTCCCTGTGACTTTGCCATTTCCCAGTGCTCATGGGTAGAGCGTCAGGTCATTTATCTCCTTCAGATTTATTTTTTTTCCCCTAAATGATTCAGGCTATACATTTAGATCACAGCCTTGGTATCCATAAATCAGACTGAAATTACTTCTGCACCAACATTTATGTCCTCAGAATCCAGCTTTACTCAATTTTTGGTTTGCTTTTCTCTCAGGGCCAGATAGTCATCTCATAGTAGCTAAGGCTATGGTTTTCTGGGGACTGAGAGAAGAATGTATGTTTTGAGAGAGCAGGTTTTAGTTTTGTTTCTGAGGCTTCTAAGTTTAGCAGAAACAAAACATGTGCCAAGAAGCTTGCTCTCTGGTTCCGCAGGCTGGCTGGGAGGGGTCCTCTGGTCTGTCGTAAGCACCGAGGCAGAGAGCAGCTCTCCTATTCCAAGAAAGGTGTGTGGGAAGAAAACCGCAAAAGCTAAAAAGAACTCAGAATAAGCTGCATTTTCAGCATCAGCAATCTCAGTTTGTTATTTCACAAAGTCGTATAATGCAAGAAATCTCACCCTGGGATATTCCCCCGCCAGTAGGTATGCATGCATGGGAACACAAGTAGAATGGATTATTTCTGTAAACTAAACCAAAAATAACCTAGCCAAATCACACATGTAGGCATCGCTAACCTGAGGCTGTGCTTATCGCCTTGCTTTTCTGTTGCTGTCCTTAACTATGAACACTTTTCGTGACGGGTGGCAGAAAGGCTAATAAGGGACTACGCTTGCAGTAAAGGATGATAGTGCTGATGAGGATGGTTAATCTAGCCTTTATCAAATGCAGTCAGATTAGAAATAAGCTTTTGTGTCTTCTAGGTTGAAAAGAAAGAAGTACTTATTGCAGAAGCTATTCAGAATATTAGTGAATACCAGTACTGGGATATCAATTCTAGAATGCTTCTTCCCCATGCGATTTTCCATATTTTTGTCTGCTGCCAAAAAAGTAGACATGACTGTGAGAAAAGGTGTACCTTTGCTATTAAAATCATTTGTGCTCTCTTAGGCATCCCAACTGAGTGCATTGCCCTTTGTAATGCCTGTGCTGTTCCAGAGTAAAAGTTAGAATTGTTCCTTTTACTGCAGAGTTTAGATTACTGCTGAGTGACACGTAGATAATCTGGGAGTAGTTTGCCTTCTCATTTGCACTGGCCTAATCCCTGTGGGGCAGCAGATGTGTAAATTTAGGAACTCTCTTAGCTCTGCAGGCACAGCTTTCTGGCTGGGAGCAGAGCTGAATGGTGTATCCATACGGTCTGTTGCAGAAGCCTGGTTCAAGGTAGTGGCTCACCTATTTCCACCTTCCAGCAATCCCTAGGAAAAGCTTCCCTCCCACAGTTTAAAAACAAAACAGAAGGTTAAAATAATTTGCTTATACGTTTTTAAGATGACCACTTTTTTTATTTTTTAGCCTTTTTTAAATTTCACCAAGCCACCTTTTTAAGTATCCTCCAGCCCCTGTGAGTGAGATGGGACTAGAAACTTGCTATTTTGGGAGATAGAAGCTAAGATTCTCACTAACGCGAATGAGAGGGAACCAAGATTGAGAGATTTGTATCAAGGTCATGAAAGTTGCTAGGTGTGAGTTCAGAAAAGCTGTTTTCTCAGAAAGGTATCATGCGAGGAGAAACACAAGGGATTGGGCATGACATTTTGTTTCCTCATTTTGTTTCTGGAAAAATGTTGAAGTATAAATGTCACCTAAGGAAGCAATAAATGACAGCTTTCCTCCCCACATCCGTTTTGTCTTGATCACTTCATCAGTTTTAACACCTTTTGTCCAAGCCAGACTCTCTCTTGCACCCACCCCCAGCTCTGTCACTTCCTCATGGTGTGGTGGAGGCAGACTTTCATGCAAATGATCTCCTCGATAGAGATGATTCTGTAGGTAGGGCAGGTTAATGAACATAGCTGTAGTTGTGTGCTCTCCTAAGGACTGCCAGAGAGCATTGACTCTTCTCTTGCTGGTTAGTACTTCATAGCTTTGAAAGAGGCCTTCTTCACTGTGATGGGCTCTCTTTCCTGTCAGCCTCCAGCACAGCTGCAGGAGAGCCACCTGAAACGTGAACCACAGCGTTCAAACACAGACTAGGGCAAATGACAGCTAATTGTAACAGCAGCAACTTGAGACAGAGACTTCTGCTTCACAGGAGCAGAGCAAACTCTCTATCTCACCCCACTGTTTAGTGACCAAGTAAAGATTTGAGTCGTATCCTGTGTGTTCTGTCATATATCCTCCATGTGCCGCTTTCTGGGCTGCTGAAGTACATGTTCCTGTCAAATACAAGCAGCAATTGATGCAAGATCTACAGGACAGGGAGAAAGCATACGGATGGGCAGAGCCTACTGCTACTCATTAGGAGGAGGTGCAACAGCATGTTAGCAGTGTCCACTGTGAGGTCTCCAGAACACCCCATGCAGGCAGATCGTGTCAGTAGTTCGATCTGGGGGAAAATACTGTTGTCCTGCTATGCTGACTGCTTGGCAGCTGGTGTACAGACTATGCCGCCTTCTTCCTGCCTGCCCAGTTGTGTGGACTCAGATGATGCATTCTCATGCAAGTACTGCTGAATCAATGACTCAGTGGCTCATAGTTGGCAACTCTTATCATACGATAGAATAGCAAAGGAGGATGCAACCTAAAGTAAAAAGCTGAAGAGAAATGCAGCTTGTTTTCACAGAAAGACTGCTTTCATTTAGAAATTCTGGATGTTTTGGAAAGTCCTTCAGAAGATACTGCTTTCTAGAGTCAGATGGTGGAAAGCGAAAAGACCTGGTTCTTTGAATAATTTGAAAGAAGCTGTTGAGTTTGAATTGGCAACATATGGCAAAGAATGAAGCATGCTGGAGAACTGCAGAGTTCTGCTGCTCTGTGATGGAGTTTGCAGGTCTGCCTGTAAGAGTAGGCAGGGTCTTGACAGGCAAAGAGGAAAGGTTTCTTAACCAAGAGAAGTTAATAGGACCTCTCTGGAGGCCTTTAAGGATAGCTCTCCCGTTTGGCAATACAGAGAAAATTAGGCACTTATTTAGGAGGACAGTTTTGCGGGTCACCTAGAATTTTGATTCCATGCAGGTGCTTAAGTTGGGAGTGCTGGATCACAGCCAAAACTCTTTCTTAGTTTATTTAAATGGAGGGAAGTTACAAAGGTATTAGAGCCCAGCTTGCAAAAAATTGCTTTGTGTACATAACCTCTGCAAACCAGTGATGATCTTAGCCTCCTCCCTTTGTCCCTTTCCCTCATTTCCATCACCCAGGAATGGATGTGGAAGGCTGAAGAGTACAAGTTCGCAATCCTAGCAGTGTAATCTTGTTTGGCTAGTTACATTTCTGCATTATTATCTTGGACTTGGACAGTGGGAGGTTGATTTTTTTCTTTGCAATTACTGTCCTCCAGCACTCACCAGCTTTGGGTGGAGTTGTGCATTGCACATGTAAGTGTTTGTTCCAAATAATTCCAGGATGTACACATTGCTGCCATTGTTAAATATTTGATAGAACTAAATTTGTTACTGGAGCAGAAGTGTTAAAATCCTTCTAAGCAGGGGCTTTGTTTTCAGTATGCTGTTACAAAGTATGGTATACATTTACATGGTATGTAAATAGAAGATGAATAGTGATAACTACAATCACAACAAATAATGGCACTCATCCAGCAGGGAATTACTCAGTGCTGTGCTGGTAAAATAATCTCTGCTGTCGTTTTTCTTCGAGCCTCGTGTTCAAAACCAAAGTGCTTTGCCTTTTAAATGTGCTCTCTAACTCTTGCTGTGTCCATTGAAGAGTACTGCTGAAGAATGTAATGGTATCTGCATACTGATCAGAGAGTGTTAACTGCTTCTTCTGTCAACCTGTGACTTAAAAAATCCATGACAAATTGGAATTTACAACTGGATATTTGTCTTCCCTGAGGTGTGGAAAATGTTTAATGGGGCACTGAGGCAGCTATCAAAGCAGTCTGTTTTACATTAAATGTTAATTTCTTTCTGTAGAACTCAGAAGGAGGAGAGAAGAGAGTTTGATGTGGGCAATGTTTCATACAATTTCCAAAATATGCTCCCTTCTTCCTTCCCCTCTGTCAACCTGCCAGTGAAAGCAGTTCCAGCCTTGGAGAAAAAAGATACAGCAGTTTCCAAATCCTCGCAAGGGCACAACAGATCTCACTCATGGCCTCTAAAATAGCCATATGACTTCAACCACTTCACTTCTAGGTGCCTTATTTTGCCAGCAGCACCAGTCTTTAGGGAGTTGGATTGTGATTATCTCCCACTACTTGAATAGACCAGAGTAGTTTCTTGTACCAAGATGTGCTGTCAGGGTAAGACATTCTCACCAAAAGAAATAAGCTTGTCTCGTCTGTTCCAGGACACAAGTGTCAATCTAATTCTGATTCAAAAGGAAACTACCTGGGATTACTCAGTTTCCTCTGTGAGTGAGCTTAGTGAAAGAAAGCTGAAAGCAGAAAGTAGTGGTCTGAATCTGTTGGTGAAGTCAGTGTTGCCTTCTTGAGTTTTGGAGAGATGCGGCTTTGTGCATCTTACCATGTCTTTACCCTTGGCTTCAGTTTGGGCTGGGCTGTCAGTGAAAAAACTCACTGGGAGATGTAATAGAGGCTTTTCTGTTAGACTGATAGGGAGCAGTTTCATTCTGCAGTAGAGTTTATCCTGGCAGGAAGGAAAGTCTACTGAGATGTAGCCAGCTGCAGTGCACAGGAGACCCCAACTGTCTGCCCAGCTATGTGAATGCAGTTTATTTGCTATTCAGTGTAGGGCAAATTTTCTAAGTGCCTGAGCTTCACTACTTGAAAAGAAAAATGTTTGCTTCTTACTACTAAGCTCTTTCACTTGTATAGGATGTCACGAGAGCAGTTGCAGGCTGTTTCACATGCCTCTGGCTAACTGCCAAAGGTGTTGTTAATCTCTACTGAAAGGCCTAGTGATGTTCCCAGATTAATTTCTGCCGATGCATGCTGCACTCTGGAGAGACACCAAAGCTTGTGCTAAGCAGACCACAGCCCAGAAGCATAGGTGGGCACCTTGCGCACAGATTACTTGCTCTAATGCGTCAGTATTACCTTGCGACCATGATTATTGCTAGAGGTGGCTGAAAGAATAAAAGAATCTGAAAGAATTTGTTTGATTCTGTCAGAATACATTTCCAAAGAAACTATATAAGAGGAAATTGCATGTATTGTTAACTCAGCCAATACTGTAATTCCAGATTCCACCTTCCACATGTCAGCAGAACTGAAAACCAGTTTGTTTCACTTTGCATAGTTGAGGAGGCAAACCAGTTTCTAGAGCTTATCTTCAGCCTCAGTGTTTCGACTTTGGAGTTGGCACTAATGCAGCTTTGCTCGTGGTCAGTCATGTTTGTACCCAGAAGAGACCTGCAGCAGAAACGTGGTCCAAACTTTGGTGCTATCCTGCAGCAATACATTCTGCTTCACCTTGTCTCACCAGGATGTGGAAGCAAGACAGTTGGACACACACTGGGCCAGGGGGAGTGCATTTCACTGAACAGCATAACCATAAAGTGAGGAGCTGAGACAATGCTAAAAGCCAAGACACTGACCTCTTACTGATAAATTTGTGTAGATACGGACAGCAGCTTCCTCTGATGTATATCAAGTACAAAAGTTGGTGCACACCCAAAATACAGCCACAATGCAAATGTGTGAAAGATGCTAGCTTATAGCTTTTCCTAGGTAGGTGCTTATGCTAGTGTGGAGGGGAGAGGAGGTGCAAAGAGCATGACAGTGACATTCTGTCTTGAGAGCTTGAGTGGCTCTAATATTGAGCGCAACTGAAGAAAGTACATACTCAAATGTATTTTTGATTCTGAAAGATTTGATAAAGCAAGCCTCAGATTTAGTTTGAGGAAGATGATCTGCATGTTTCTGAATGAGTTGGTTCTTTGCTGTGTGCCCAAAAGGTGGGAATGAGGGGAGTTCAAACTAATATTTTACAGTGCCTGCAAGATGTGAGCTGAGAGGAACAACTTCCTCCCTTTTACTATTTCTAAGCTATAGCTACGCAACCTGCCCATAGAAAGTTGCTAGCCACCCAGCTAACAGGGTATTCCGTCCAGTGGACTGCTGAGGATGTCTAACCCTTGTGAGCTGGCAAACTACCACCTAGTTTTTTTGCTCCAACAGGAGCAGCGGTTTATTCTGTTTAGAGACTGTTGCAGGTGAAGATCTCTGCCATGGTCAGCCTACATGCTTAAGGCCATGCTGGTCAAAGGACAATCTTGAACTGGCAAGGCATGCATTTTAGGTGTGGGAAACATCTGCCATCTCCTCTGCAATTTTATTACAATTTTGTTCTTGTCTGATCACAATTTGTCTAGGGTGACAAACAGGCCAGTCTCTCCAGTGCAGCAGCCAACATTTGCATCATGCCCAGCCTTTTCATAAACCCAGACTCTGATGGAGATTTGTTATAATAGGCATGGAGGTCACTTGTTTTGTTTTTGTGTTCTGGTTGCCTGGAAATACTGACCTACTTCAAGGAAGAGTTTAAATGTTTGACCGACAGCTGCGCTCCAATTCTTACATATCTGTGCTGCTATTATAGTAACACTGAGGGTGTGAACACTGTTGTGGAATATTTGGTATTTCTCTAGCTTTGATGGAGGTTTTAGTCTTTACCTTCTGTAAAGAAAGTCTGTTATGAAGTGACAGCATTTGTAACCATAGTTTTTTTTTTACCTTTGGATGTTACCTTATGTTTGCTAGGCCTTGTCTGGGTTGTGCAGCCATATACCTGAATTCTTGCTCCTTGTCTCACTACCTTTCTGCCTTCCAGTAATAACCTGAACATGCCTGGTTTGGCTGTGTTTGCTGATTTTGTTCACTAACAAGTCATTGGGCAAGTTATGAAATCCCCTAAAATTTTGAGGCCAGTACATGAAGTGCTGAACTGCAGTCACCTAAATACAACTGTGAGCATTTTCAGGATCTCAAAGTCCAGAAATGGACCAAGATACCTTAAAGGAGATGCCAATGGACAAATTTTAGCAGGCAGATTTAGCAGCCAAACCCTTAAAGATACAGGAAGTTCATTAAGTGAATTATAAACATATAACCTATTTTGGCCAAAAGTACATTGTAAGAAATCAAATCTAATTTACCTAAGTCTGATCTGGCAGTTGTAGTGCATTGTTTTTATGTGGCTGCACACTTATGTTTGGGGCTTCACATGCTTCCTATATTGTATTTTTCTTTGTTTTTAGAATTTTCATGTTCTCATTGTCAGTGTCCCCTTGCTATACTTCCCTCTGCTGTACACCTGCAAAGATGTGAAGCAAAAACTTGAACTTACAGTTTACTGGAATAAAGACATACGTTGTTTTTATCTGAACACTTGAGAGCTTTTTGATCTTCCTTCCTTCACTATCATATGTTCATATTTTAGCAGAGATGCTTGCATAGTTGTGTCTGTCTGCTGATAGGTTGATTTGTGTCTTAACTCTTCTGCATATTCCATTAGTTTTCTTCCCTGTAAACAGTAGTGAGCCTCTGATTGTAGCTGGCTGGCAGGGGCCCCTCTCAAGTGCGAATTAGGTTCTCTGACCTGACAAGGATATTTCCTGGGACATGAGGTGAGATTTATTTCATGTTTCTTTTAGCTAAAAGGTATGTGTCCAGTCATATGACAAAATCATCTACGCTTGTGTCACAGTCAGTGGAGAGCATTGAACAGTTTCGGGGTGGGGGGAAATCCTTCCAGTTTATTTGAGACACTTGCCTCAGGTTAGTTTGAACTGGGAGGTCCTAACCTCTCTCCAGGGATGATACAGGTGAAGGTAACTGGGTGACTTGCTTAATCAGCTAACTTTAGGTAAGATGAATCCTGTTAGTAAACTCAGAGGGGGTAGATTTTAATTCCTGCTAATAACTCATCCGCTTTTTGGACTGCAGAAGATTAGCTTGCCTGCTCAATATATTTAATGATTGATTTATTTAAGAACTACTCTTTGAGAATCACAGTTGCAAGTATGTTGCCCTGTTAGGTGAAGGGCATAACCCAATATCAACTCTTTCATCTCCTGCCACATTCTGCCTTAAGCATTAGCCATTAACATATTGTTCATACTTGTCAAAAGTATTTATAACGTTTATCTCAGTTCTGAGAAACAATGTAAGAGATGAGTTGTTATCTGTAAATAATTTTCCTCCTTGAATAACTGTTTACATTTGCATTTCTGTGGAGATTTTCAGGCTGCTCACATAATCTTGGTATTTTGGGATGTTATTTGCTCTTTAACCTCTGATGCAGCTTTTGAGGAAGAGTGTTGAAACATAAGGTAGGAGGTTCCCAATTCTACTGATTTCTATTTGTCTGGATGTACCTAATTATTAGGTCAGCTAAAACCACTTTGCAACATGTGTCTCTTAAAATGCGCAAGGCATTTGTGTGGTTGACATTATCATAGCTGTTACAAGAGTGAAAGTGGGTCTCCACTGTCAGGCATCTCACAAATATCACATAGGGATATTTGGCTTCTGTCTTATGTCCAGTAGGATCTGGTGTTAAAAACTGCAAATGAGATTGCTATGTGATCAGGGATTGAACCAGAAGGATCTTTGAGTATCATTGACATACCCCTTGGATGCCAGTTTTTATGCTGGAATTTTAATGCCTGTCCATATGGGAGCATAGGCACATGCAGACATACCGTATAGGAGGTACAGCACCATAAGACATCATGCCAGTGTTTTCTATCTTGAAAGTCCTAAGTTCTGTTCACCTGATTGCAGCATTTGACACTCTGCTCTTCCTGATTGTTTGGGCTCAAATGTACTGTCTCCTATCAGGTTCTTTTTACGTATGCGTCTCATTTATTTTCAGTGCAGTTCCCTGTGTCTGTTTTTTGTAACAGGATCATGTCTGTGTGTGGGAGCTTCTGTTTCTGTCAGATCCTGTGGGAGCTTTCCAAAATGCAAGCTCAACAGAAAAGCTCTACCGCAGTTGAGCCAATCATCAGTGTAGTAGTGCTAATGCTTAATGTACTGCGCCTATATTCCAGGAGTCCAGTTCAAAGTCTGACATAGCCATTGTCTTGGCCTGAAGAGTCTATATCACTTCAATTTGAGGAATACCACAGTAGAATCCTACTTTTTGATACACTAGGTAGAATTTATGAGCTATTATCTCAGTTTCACAGCTGGTAAAGGGCCAGTCTGATGGTAGAATCATAGAATCACAGAATGGTCTGAGTCGGAAAGGACTTAAAGCTCATCTAGTTCAAACCCTTTTTACATGGGCAGGGACACCTACCATTAGACCAGATTGCTGCAGGCCCCATCCAGCCTGGCCTTGAGCGCTGCCAGGGTTGGGGCAGCCACAGCTTCTCTGAGCAACCTGTGCCAGTGCCTCACCACCCTCACAGTAAAAACTTCTTACTAATACCTAATCTAATACCAATCTCACTGAAGATAAAACTCATGAGAAAAGTCCAAAATATTTATTCCATTTTAAAACAGAAATATTGGAGAAAAATCTAGCATGATAAAGACAGAAATAGTGACTTTGAAGCACATATAGTGTCTTTACCTTTTAAAGCCCTTGTTCAGCATTTTAGTGTCAGATTTCTCTAAAATTCCCCTTGGTTATTCTAAATTCAGTCCTTCTTGGAATGCAGGGAGCAGAAGAGAAGGAGGGGAGAGTTCCTGAGTTTATTTTCAATGGCATTTGGTTTGGCTTGGAGGAATTTTATAACGTTAATTTGGTCTTTGCATATTAATTCAAATTCTTTCTCTGCTGCTCCTTAATTGGAAATGTTCCATTTTACATCTGGCAGTTTTGTCCGTAGTTGTTTAACCTTTATGCTTTATCACTAGAAATAGCTGTTTTGCGCAGTGAATCCAGCCTCTTAGGCATAGTAACATTCCCTTCAGCTGTCCTATCTGGCAACTTCTAGAAAGGTCTTTGGGTTTGTTTTTGTTTTAGTTTTTAACCACTGTCCACATTTACAGAAAGCATGCCTGAGTCAGTGGTGCTGTACTCTACCAAAAAATTTTAAGCAAGAAAAATACATGTTCTTTACAACTGGAAGAAAGTTTGTGAAGACAACCACATCTGCAGAAGTGGTTCAGATCAATAGTGCATTGTCCCAGCTAGTAAAGCAGTGTTCAGACTAGGCACAGACCTGATTGCTCATCGTTTGGGAACAAAGTTCTTAAAATTGCCACTTACTGAATATACATCCAGATGCCCAGCATTTCTGTTGGATGTCTCCTCATCCATGTCCAACTCTTCTCTGACCTGCTTTTGTAACTCATTAGTTAGATTCCACAGGAGTTTGTTCCACAGAGGTCATGTACAATATGAAAATATTGTCTGCAAAGGAAGGGTCCTCAGTTAGTGTTCCTGTTACTGTGCTACACATCTGTACATATTTAGTGGAGCTCTAAAGTTAGTATACTGTAGTACGCAGTGAAAAACAATGCGCTGTGTAGTTAGAAAGCTTAGTCTGTTCAACTTTTTGCCTTAGTACAACTCAAATAAGAGGCAAAACCCAGAAAAAAAATACTTCTTTCAAGGGTGACTTCCTGTGCAGCTGGTTACATGGATGCCAGTCCTTAAAACTCTCAGCTGTAAGTGTGGTTATATGGCACACATTCAACATGAAGCAGTACTGTCCCAGCTGGTGTATCTAAATGCCTTCAGAGCACCATGCAGAGGTGCTTGCTGCTCTGGAAGCAATGTGTGCTGTGCTGTCTCCTGGCAGGGCCTGTGGCCAAGTTCTCATGATCAGCAGTTTTCTGTTTGTAGATGGGGCGCAGCTGGTGGGAATTTTGAGACCCTGCTCTAATTTAGTGTCCTTAGACAGAAAAAAAGCCGTTAAGAATGTTCAGTAAATGCAATGCAAATTGTATGACAGCGCTTTATTTCAGGGGTTATTTTCAGTTTAACTGTGGTCAGTCGGTAAGCCATGATTCTCAGTACTGGTTGTTAATGCGGCAGTGTTTCCTGAGTAATTTTGGATGAGGAAGTAAATTGTAAAAAATAGAACTCTGTCAAAACTTTTTTTTTTTTTTTTTTAAGAGACATGTATATAATGGGCGTGATTTACCACATCAGCGCACATGAAATTACCAGAAGACTCATGATTCAGGGTTGAAAAACAAACAATCTGGATATAGGCTTAAGATACTCAAGTGAAGCAGGTGTCAACAAGTGCTGCTGCAGGTTGTTACCATTCTACCATATTTCTGCCATCTTAATCCATTTTTACTGAGCAGTTAAATGAAATGAAGAAGCTGCTTTTCAGTTCTTGGGAAGGGAGCACAACAGTCTTAGGAGTTTTCTGGAGCTTCAGAAAGGTCACCTGTCAGTGCCAAAGCAGTGTAGGCAGTTCATGTTCCAGAGTAATGTTTACCCTGCTCGAGTTCAGCAGAAGAACTCCCTCTGAGCCCTGAGTTTTCCCCTAGCTTTCTAAAATAAGACCTTTTTTGCAAGTCAGACCTTCCTTTGGTCAATCTGACACCCTCATGTGATGTCAGGATCACCTCCCATGGCCTTAAACTTCCCTGTCTTTCATACTTGACATGTGTCTGCCTCTGTCCCTGTCATAAGGGCAATCCTTGGTGATTTGTGTAGGGAGCACAAAGGCACATTTATGCCACCCCACAAGGAGGTCTGTATTGGCAGGCTGCGACAGGCTGGTGTGTTGGTCTGGGCAGAGCCCAGCACAGCATTACTTGGATGAGTGTCTCCAAGCTGCTTGGCAAGGCTTGTTAAACTAGTCTATGTTAGATCCGTAATGCTTCCATTATGGTCCTACTGTTTTGAGACGAAAGCTGGCTGTAAATTGGTTCAAATGTCTCCAACTTGAACTTCAAGATTATTTTGCACCCTGGAGCACTCTCTGAGCCAGGTTTACATGCACGTTCTAATCAAGAAGAAATAATGAGGTTAAAAAGTTTACACCTGTGGATAGCGCCATCAAATGTTCGATCCTTTGTCTGGGAAGGTATTTGAATAATATACAGCAAACAGCCACGGAATGGGTAGCCATTACAAAAGCAGAGATAGATCTTTTTGCCCAAGCCTCTGAAGAATCCAGAAACTGATGGCCAAAATAACCATAGTGTTTTCATGGTACTGAAAGCAGGCAATGTAAAATAGCCAAGAAAGAGAAAATCCAGTGTTTTCACCATGACCTAGAATTATCCTTTGGCCATACTTTTGGTCCTGGTTTTACGTTTCCGGGAGAGGTACTTCACTTCTGAAGCTGTGCTTTGAACTCACCTAGTGCAGAGAGGGTTGTTGGTTGACAAAGAGATCAGGCTGCAAGGGTGGTGCAAGCAGTCTTTTACTCAGCCTGCTAGGAGAGTGGAGAACACAGAGCCAGACTTCGGGCATCAGTGGCACTGGCTCTCTCCCCTGTTTCCAGTTATTAAAATAAAACCTCAGTGTTGTTTTAACAGTCATTTTCCTAAATGCTCTCTAATGCCTGTAACAATTTTAGATGCTGGGAAGTAAATATTTTTCTTCTATCAGTGTGTTTTGGTTTTGGTTGGTTGGTTGCGTTTTTTAACCCCACTTGGCAAACACTGGTATTTGGGGGGTTTGTGTTTTGTTTTGGTTATTCTTCTAGGATATTTAGGATGAAGTAGAAATTAGGTTTGCTACCAACACCTTGCAGATATACACAAACAAAATACTTGAACTTGACAAAACAAGTTATTTTTTGCATCAGTATTCTTGAGTTTATTTTCTGATTGCATGTTTTCAGAAAAAGAATGCTTCTTACCATCTGCCATGGACAAAACACTGTCTGCAAGATCAACAAACTGGTGGCTACTTAGTACTGTAGTGGTCAGCTATGGGAGAGACAGTTGGAGAAAAATAGTCAAAATCTTGATTATTAGAAGGGCACTTAAGACCAGTGTTAAGATTAATTTAAAAAATAAGGCAAATGACAAATGTGGTTCTGACCTCTAATATCATAAAAAATGAACTGTTAGTGCTTATGTCTGGGCCTTGAAATGAGCCCTGGGGGTAGACTCAGGCTCTGTGACAGTTTTGATTTACATCCAGACCTCGATTTCCCCTTTTTTTTTTTGATAGACAGTTTCCTATGCTTTTTAAGCACATGAACTTTCCCTGCAAGATCGGAACATCACCTGTAAGAGAAAGTCAGCAGTCCCAAGGCAAGCTATATCCTTCTGAAGTCAGGGCTTTTTAGGGCATTGGTGAATGAAGATGTATTTACTGCATCCTTCCTGTTCATCCAGAGTACTGAATAACCAACCCTTTCTGTGCATTAAAGTCGTAGTCTACAAAATGGGAACAGCATGTTTTATTTCGCAGGGGTTTTGAGCTTTGAACTGAGACTTTTAAAAAAGGTCTGTGTTCTGATTTGATTCCTCTTAAAACTGACTGGGGGGTCAGTGTCTTGATTTTCTCATCTCAGGCATTTTCAAAGGAGCTGTGTTATGTGGAGAAGCTTGATTTTTAATTATTTTTTTCCCTTGGATTTTTGGGTTATTAGTAATTTGATTTCATAATTTCTTTAAATGGAGTAACAAACAGCTTACAGAAAAACTAGAGTCCTAGTTATAAAGAACTCTGTATCTACCATCTATAAGGACCTGATTAATCCCAACTCTACTGTGGTAAATGGATTATAATTACTCTACTTCTCCCACAATTCTCAGGAAAACTCTGTAATAAAAAAGATTTTTAAAGGGACACTGTGAAGTGCACCAGAAAAAAGGTGGGCATTTAGTTAAGACAAAGCAAAATGTTTGAAGGTGCCATGTGCAGAAATAACTACTTTCAGAAATTTCTTTTTATTGAAAAAATGTAACTGCATAATAACAGTTGCCAGCTGGTAGAGGTGGAAGAATTTAGAAGGAATGGAACAATGCAGAATAAAAGCGTACATACAGTAACAAATTATGGGCAGAAGGAGGGAATATTTCAAGTTCTCCATCATGTTCCTTAGCTACAAATAATTCTGTGAAACATTTGTTCCAAAGGTCAAATAAAAAAAGACTTCAAAGCCTAAAAGGGTAATGATGAAACTGTCTCTAGCAAGTTTATTCTGGAGGTATTTCAGAAGGTGAAAAACTTTTCTCATGCAACAGTCTCACAGGTTTTTACTGCAGGTAATGAGAAGTTCTGCAAACACCTAGACATGAGGATCACTTATGTCAACAGACTAAAAATGGAGTGTGTGTTTTTGGAAAATGTGTTTGAAGGAAGTGCTGATGGGTAAGGGAGACAGTAAGCCCAGTTCTGTGTTCACTTACCTTCCCTTGGACTGGACAGTTTTAAATTCAAAGATTTAGATTCCCATTAAGAAGATATTCTTTACTATGAGGGTGGCGAGGTACTGTAACAGGTTGCCCGGAGAAGCTGTGGCTACCCCATCCCTGTCAGTGTTCAAGGCCAGGTTTGGACTAGATAATCTTTGGAAGTCCCTTCTAGCCTAAACCATTCTACGATTCTGTGATTCTGTGCAGTAAAATAAAGGACTTTCACACCAATATCTGATCTGAGGGAAAGCTGAGTGAGAGTAAGGCGTTAGTTACCTTCTGTATCCACCAGCTGAACTTCCTTTAAACTGCTGAAGTTGCTCATTGTTCTCTGAAACCATCTACAGCAGAACGAGAGTTGTCTTGCTTGGCTTCAGTTATTTGGATATTAGCCATTCAGTCCTACCAAACTCTTAGACCTCCTCACTAGCATTGTCAGAAAGACAGGCATCTCCAGATAGCTGGTGGTCCCATTCATCTTCTACAGGGAAGAATCACCCACTAGAAGTGCCCTTGCCCCACTTGCCACCTGCTATGGGTGTGGAGACATCTAGGCAAGCAGAACAAATGAGGTCTCTCATATCTGGACAGCTGAGTAAGGTGAAACGAAAACTTTGTCTCACCAGGAGAGTGGATGTGGATATGTGTAAAGGTGGTCTTAACATGAAAATGTTTTATCTTTGTACTGATGATAAGAAATCTGAATAATACTAACAGACCTATCACCTGCTTGTTTGACTTTTTTGTAAATATCAAAATTTGTTACGAATTTTGGCCTAAATGTCATCAAGTTTTAGGCCTAATTATTGCTGTTCTGTTGCTTTCTACAAGCCAGGTATATTCTCTCTCAGAAGCAGCTCTCCTCATTGTGCTGCATGTATCACTAAGCTGCTCATCAGCACTAAATCCCATGCTCCATTGTAGGCCAAATTTTGTCAAAACTCCTGTAATTTTGTTAGTGCACCTGCTGTTTTTCTAACAATTGTTGTGCTTCACTTCTCACTGGAGATAAGGTAGCAAACACAGCAGCAAACCAGAAGTCTAGACCCAGGCTGACACTAGCGCTGTGCCAGAATGGTGCCAAGGGAACCCTGTAATGTCAAACTCATGTTGCCAGTGGATGGAGCCTTTTGCCCACGTACCTCTGCCGCCACCCTCACCCAGGGAACACAGGCTTTCAAAAGCTGTGGGCATATCTTAGTCCACTGCCAAAAGAAAAATGTTAGGCTAACCTTTTATGGTCTCTTTTTAAAAAATTACATTTCCTGAATAGTACTCAGGTTTTCTTATATAAACTAGGATACCAAAATGCTGTTTATGGTCATCCATAATTAACAAGTGGAAATTTATAAATAGTGCTAAAGTCTTTCTGGCAAAGACTTTGATGATGGTACAGGAAGCATTTCCCTCTCAGATATATAAGCATTTTCAATGTTTTTCCATTTTTCAGTGGCATTGACTGGTTTCCTTCAAAAAAAGGATAAATGTCCAAAAGTGTCACATACTTTTAGGAGTCTGCCCATTGCTCCTGCTGTCTTCTGTTCCTCTATAATAATTCTGTAAACATACACTGTTTGCAGTGCAAATGTTCTGCTTTATGTAGAAGGGAAAGAGAGACTGCTAAAGAGCTGGTAGTGAAGAAATACATAAACGGAAAATTTACGTACTTACATCCAATGTGGCTTTCTCTAAATTCTTTTGTTCGTAGTGCCACATCTTTTTGTCTCTTTCCAAGTCTTCAGTTTTCTCCTGGTTTGCTCTTCAGAGAAGTGGGTGGGAGGAAGGGGAAGGAGGAGGAAGAAGAGAGTAAACAAGATGTGAAAAGAAGGAGCAATTTCATTTTTCAGAATGGAATATGAATGTTACTCAGTGAGCCAGAAAAATGAGCCACATGTACAAGATTTAAGCTTTTAAAATGAAGGACATATTTTGTAACAGGCCTATAGAAGAGCTTTGGACTCTTTTCTGTTGGAGTCTGTACCCTTCTGTAGCTCTGACAGCCTGCCTGTGTGCTCTTGGACATTTTCTCCTGAAACGCACCCAGCAGTAGTTTTCCACCTGCATCTACAAATGCGTAATGACTTCCGCAGGAGATGCGGGAGGCATTATGCATAGGTTCTGTGGAAGGTAAAAACAAGCTTATTGTCAGTAGCCTTAAAATGCTGGATCTGTACTTCACAAAAAAAATGCTTTCATGTGAAAACTAAGATCTCAAAAACCTCTGCTATCACGTATACAAAGTGACGGTAGATTTTCTGATGTCAAGTGCTTGGGACAGAAGCCAGCTTCAGACTGCAAGGACTTTGATACAGTCTGCTTATTTATCCAGTTCA
Organism: Psittacus erithacus; assembly: GCA_009867235.2. NCBI lineage: Eukaryota > Metazoa > Chordata > Aves > Psittaciformes > Psittacidae > Psittacus > Psittacus erithacus. The sequence continues at coordinate 11,401 of WYDI02022531.1, read as the reverse complement.
GCTATTTTCATCAAGCTGAGTTGTTGCCCCAGCACCTTTTTGCTTAATTTTGGAACATTACAAATACAGCAAATGGACAAAATCTAATCTAGTGCATTCTAGTGAAATTAAAAATATACTCATTCTGTTATCACACTTACTGCTGTCACCCCGTTGTTTATTTCCAGACCATGCAATATGAACAAAAGAAGTTTTTGGTGTCTCTTCAGGGTGAAAAGCTGTAGTTTTGATCTATAAATACAACCCGAGCAGGCTTGTAGGAAGGGGCTGAGGGAGGGCTGTGCATCATGCCTCAAATAGATCCTTACTCAACAGGTAAGGATGATGAGTAAAGCCTCTTTTCTCCAAAGAATACTTACTTGATTCTTGGGGAGGGGGGTTGGAGGAAAGGAGGGAAGATGCCAAACAAACAGAAAATGGGAGTGTTCCAACTATTTGTAAAAGTTTTGTTTTCACAGTGTGCTTCAATCTCATTACAGCTTTTGAGGAATAACAATGATAGTCTGACATTGCTCAAATGGGAAGTGATTAGGGTGTGAATTGCTGTAGAAAAGCACTATTTTCAGTAATAACATGGCAAGTGTTTTGAAAGAAAGCTGCTCCAACCTTTCAGATTGCAAAGGCATCCCAGTAATTCTAAGAATCACAGTCTACAAATGCCTAATTTCACCGTTACTTTCCTAATTAAGAGGGGGAAAAAGGTGTAAGGAAGCTGAATTTTAAGACATTCTAGAAATTAGCAGCTCCTGTTTCTGGTCTGTGACTAGAAATATGAAGACATGGACTTTCAAGACCTCCATACCAGAGCATAGTGTTGCTAGCATTGATGGACACTCCCAAGTACAAAAACTTACGCTGTGATGAAAGCCTAAAAAATTTAAAGGCATTGCACCAACTTTGGTTAGATTTAGTTCTTAACCAGTGAATCTTGTTTTTTCCTTGTCTCATCAGCTCTCTCAGAAAGCCTTGCCCTGAGTAGCTGTAAACAAATTTTGATCAGGTCACTTCTCATCCTTCTTTCTTAATTATATTAAATTGACCCATGGTATGGAAACCCAGTATTCTTGCTGTCATTCATGTTATACCACATGCTCAAGATTTGGTTAGCTTTTTCTCCTACATAGTTGTACATTATCTAGTCAGTTTATAAAGCAAAGTTCTTCATTTCAATGTTACTCCATTCTTGAGAACCCAAATTATGAATATCATCAAAAGAATTGAGGGTCTTCTCCTACTTCAACTAAATAGCACAGGTTCCATTATTTCTGATGGATGCAAAATTGATTCCCTTGTTTTGCACAGTAAAAGTGAAAGAATCAAAAGTAATGTATACTGTTAGAGTAAATAAAATAAGTCTATTTGTCATATTTTCAGACCATAGATTGCATATTGTTTTATTGCTTTGGCACAGTGTTCTGTTTTTCACTACTCGATAAGCGCTATATTTTGCCTTTAGCTTTCATGCGAATCAGCTATTAGTATAGGGGACATTTTCAGTGTCAAACATCATGCAAGGTATTCTGAGCACAGTGAGAATTAAACCTGTTCCCACCCATTCTAGCATAGGAGTGTAGGAGTTAGTTCAGAGCCTTCTGCTTGGCAGAAATCTGAATGCACCAGAGGCTTGTTCCAGAGCACATGAAAATCACTGCAAAAAACCTCAGTGACTTCAGGATAAAGCACTGAGACTTTCCTGAAAGGAAGAAAAAGGCAAATATTTCTAATTGTAAATAATTTTAAACAGACCACTTTGTTCTCTAAAATGACCTTTAAGGAGCTGCTAGAAACCAAAAACATGTATGATTTGATTAGTTTGATATCTAGGATATTTTTTTCCTGCTTACATTTTTTAGCTGATGGAAAAAAAAAGGGTATTTTCTTACAAGCTTACCTCAGATTGATCACAGATAAATTAAAGAACTTTGATGTGGCCAGCAAAGCATACTTGCTGATCTAACAACAAATACGAGTGGTCTTGAAAAAAAACTCTCGGGCGTATACTGAAATTTCAGGTTTGTTTTTCTCCCCTTTTTTGAATAACAAAAAAATGAAAGCATTTTTTTATTTTTTTTTTTTTTTTCCTCCTTAGGAATGTTTCCTCAAGCTGATTGTTCTGCTTCAGCTAAACACATACTCTGTGGCAGAAGGGTAAACAAGTACAGCTTTGTACTTGGTCCAGAACAAGAGACCCTACATTCAAACTTTTATGTTAAGTTTGAAAAAAACTTAAAAGCTGCTGGTAACTTAACCTGAGTTATGTTGCTGTTGCTTGGCTTTTGTTGCCTATAAAATCTGCTGATACCAGGCCCATTTGCTCTTACAGTTCCCAATATTAGGAAGGATTATATAGAGATTGGAGATTCTCTTATCGGTCCTAAAATTCAAGGGTAGAATCAAATTCCTATAGGTTAGTAGTCTTTCGTCTTCAGAGGGAAGGGCTGTGCGTTACAGCAATGCCTGGTGAAAAGGCCCTATGTACTGTTCTAGCTGACAGTATGATGGTGTGCTTTCAAATTGCTGGTGCTCAGCATATTGAAAATAAGGACATTTGCTTAGGCACTGGAAAGACGTAGGTGTCAATGCCATACTAACCTCAGTGGGGACAGAAACTTGCCTGCCTGCCTCGAAGCACAGGGCTGCAGAGGGTTCACTATGGTGACAGGGTCTTCATTGTCAGAAACTTGTATTAATGCATGGCTCAGGTGGAACTGGCTCGTGATGCTCTGCTCCTGCTACCTGTGGAATAGCCTTCTTCATGTGTATATCATGCTTTGCCTTTAAGTGCCTGTGCTGCTTGCTCAGGCTATTGCTATGAGGAGGATGCCCTACTGCACCTTCTTCCGGTCCTCAGAAATCCTATTCTTTCCAGACTTAGTTTTTCATGGGCAGCTTTATACTTACTTGGTCTTGTCCAAGGATTTCACTCATGATTAAATAGCCATTCTCTTCATCTCATGTTTTTTCTCGTGGAAGCAGTCAAGCCACTTTCTCAGTTTTACTTTGTATGCCAAGAAAACCAAGCTGATGTAGGTGAAAAGGAATGTTTCTTTGATCTACCTTCAGATCATATTAAAAGCTCAAAATGAAGCCAAAAGCTTTCTGATGGATGCAAAGTGATCTTTTTTTCCCTACAGTTTGATCACTGAAAACATTTAAGGTATTTTTCATTTTGGATTAAATTCTTTTAATTCTAAAATCATTAGGGAAAACAGTTCCCCATTGTTGTTAACCAGAGAAACATCAAACTTCTGAAAATGGCAATCTGTCTGCCATCAGGCATCTTTAAGAGTTAGTGCTTGCTGTGGAACAGCCCTCATATTAAGCCTCCCTTTAATTTTTCCTTCCAAGTTAATCCCTGTTACCCTTCCCTAGTAGTCTGACACATATTCTCTGGACTCCCTGTCCTGAGGCCAGGTGACAATACTGTATACAGCAGGGCCTTGTGCCGTTGAAATAATGCTTTTCTCCCTGCCTTTGACAAACAAGCCCTTTGCAGCCCTGAGCTTTGGAAAGACAAGGCCTCTCTAACACTCAATTTCTAATAAATTATCTGTTACTTTTGAAAATGCAAACTCCTGTCTTCCAGTGATTAAGTTCCATTTGGAGATTCTTGGTTTTAGTTTGTTCCAGTGGTTGGGGAAATAACTTAGAATGTGTGCTGTTCCTGGCTGCTGAGTTAGCAGAGGCTGGTTCTGCCGAAAACTGGGAGCCCAAGGTTTGTTGTTTTGGGTTTTTTTTGGTTCTGTTGGTGTTTTGGTTTTTTTTAATCCCCTGAAACTATCTAGTAGATTTCTGTCATGGTTGTCTCTAGAACTCCTAATGAAAACCAGAACAGAACAAAGCTGTTGGAAGACAAATAAACCTAATGCTAGTTTGGAAGGAGTAAATACTTACCCAGGGAAAAGGAGATGACTTATTTAAGGACTGACCTAATTTATTATTTAGGAAAACCACCTTTCAGTATCCATCCTACAGCCAAGAATTGTCCTTCTTTTTCCTAGGGAATATTACAGTTTAAGAAATGAGCCGCACAGCTGAGAATATACTCACAAGGGCAGTCTCCCAGAATGGAACTACTCATTAAACTCATTTATCCTCCTAACAGACTATTCCGAAGGTATCATAGTGCATTAGGGACAAAGCTGGACCGCAGAAAGGTCACGGCTCTCAGAGGCAGTAGCTGTAGTGGGAGGTACTCCAGTCAGGTTTGGGTTTGTGCTAACAGTTTCACAGGATGCTTGTCTGTGACAGACATCTTCACTCAGCAGCTCTGTTTAATACCTCGTTTTTAAGGTACGTGCCAAGTAAACCCACAGAAAAATAAAGTCTTGAAGAGTAGGAAGGGGCCAGGGAGGTTGTTCTTGTTTTCCTCATTTTGTACTTGTTTAAGGTTCAAAATACATGATGAGGCAGGGGATCATGAATATGGTAGAGTTTCTTAGTTGAGATTGATTTATTTTTTTTTTATTATTTTTTTTTTTTCTTAATCCTGTGCAGACTAGTATCAGTCAGGAATATTTCTTATTTGCTGATGGTGATTGAAGCATCAGATAGTTTGTGATCCTAGCTTAGTGAGCAGTGGACAGGCCACCTCAATTATTGGCAACTGTGATGCTTTTTCAGCAGAGAGGACTTGAAAGGGCTTGGAGAAAGAACTGCTTTTCTCCATCAGAAACATCCTCTCTGACCCAGAGCAGGGGATATTAGTGTGGTTACACATCCTGTTCTATCTGCAGCTGAGCCCTGCAGATGTGATTACCCTTAGGACCTTCTTGTACCCCCTCAGCTGCTCAGCTTCACTGCTTTTAAGGTCTCTTCCTAGTGCGGGTCAGTCAAAATGATCCAGATGAGCTCTAGCACTTCTAGTAATAAGTTTTGGATTTTTTTTTCCAGCTGACCTGATCTAAGAAGTAGCCACAGCAACAGCTGTGCCAGGAATTAGAGAGGTCAGTCACCTATTGCAGGAAGGCTGTGGTGAGCAGTCTGTGATGAGCTGCAAAGGGTAACCATTTATCTTGGCACAGCTGTACTCAAAGCTGTTTCAGTGCCTTCCTAGAGCAGTCCAGGGAAAACATGAAGTACCACTGCCTCTGCTGTGCTAGTGCTTGGGATGAGCCATGGGGCTACCAGCCTCTCCCTTCCTCAAGTGTGAATAAAACACAAGGTTTCTATCAGCATGTGTGGATGTTGTGCTCCTTGGGCACAGTGGTAGTCCCCCTCTAGTAGTCCCAGTCTGGTAGTCTATGTTAGTGTATTTGCTGCCCAAATGTAACACACCTGATGGATTTTCATTCCTTTGCTCTCTCTCTGCCCCTTTGTACCACACTAAATACGCTTTCCCTCTTTCACGTAACAGCTCCCAGTATTTGTGAGATTATCACACCTCTGCAGATGATTTGAATGCTCTGTACAGCAGTTATTTTTGTATTTCCTCATAAAGCTCTTTCCATGTTTGTGTTCTCTGAACTCCGCCCAGATTCTCATCCCTTTCATTCCACTGTTGAGGTTGCTGGCAATATTTCAAACTGCAGAACAGTCAGAGTAGAAATCCCTGCTAGATGAAGTGATCATCTCTGCTTTTAGCTACAAATTGTGCTGACCTGCAGCTGCTGTGTTTCAAGGTAGCATCGCCATCCACACCCGCCATCTAGTCTGAGTAGGACTCACGCTTCAGTGTGTTCTTGCGTCCTAATCTCTTATGTCATCTAGACATGTGACTTGACCAGAGGATATTGCAGCCTCCTTCCACCCACACTTTACAAGCCCATGCTTATGTGTTATATTTAGTATCTCACTTCTTTCCTTCTTCATATGCATAATTTCCAGAGGGGTGATTCAGGGCTGCTTACTTACCTGAATATTGTGCATCTTTCTACAAGCACTGAATTAGAAAACTCTCTCTGAAATGAGGAGCTGTCTTAAAGCCCGTCTGAGACTGAATATAGCCTAGTGCTAATAAAACCATCAGTTTAATTTAATATGGCTGTGGCTGTGTAATAAAGCACATAGGAGTGAACTTACCTTAGTAGGTCCTGTGCTCTATGTATTTGATGTGTCTAGTTTACCATGGTGCGTACCACTGCCTACAGATCATTAGTTTTGATGGTGACTAGAACTGGAATTAATCACACGCTCCTCTGATTCTCTCTTGCTACTCCATATGCTGTCATTTATTATTAACCTATGTCAACAGCCCTTCCAGTAATTTATAAGCCATATTACACTGCTCTTCACACCTGATATTGTTAAAAGTAACATTTCTAGAAAGCTTTTGTGAAGCACTACATTGATGACAGCACTTACGGTCAGACTTTTATGTGCTCTCTTTTCTTCTTGTACTTTTAAGCTTTTGGAAATGCAGTCACATTTAGAATTACGTCCTTGTAGGTGTTTTTCAGCAGCTGTTTATTGCCAGAGTATTGACACGTAGCTCTGAGAAGTCTGTGATTCCTTTGTCATTGTTATTCATTCTGGCACTTAATGTATTTCTTCATGTATTATACCGTCATCCTAAGAATATGATTTCAAGTTCTGAAACTCTTAGTACCCAATTCTTTTTTAGAGTTGTCCCGGGTTCAGCAGTAGCAGTCATTTTTCTCCTTCTTTGTAGCTGGTGCAGTGCTGTGTGTTTGACTTTCGGCCTGGGCACAGTGCTGATAACACCGATGTTTCTAGCTGCTGCTTGGTAATGTTTAGTCTGACCAAGGACTTTCTGAGCCTCATGCTCTGCCAGGGAGGAGGGGAGACTGGGAGGAAGCAGAAACAGGACACTTGACCCAAACTAACCAAAGAGGTATTCCATACCACAGCACATCATGCCCACTATATAAACTGGGGGCAGTCACCCGATAGGGGAGATCACTGCTTGGGCTGGGTATCAGTTGGCAGATGGTGAGTGGTTGTATCCTCTTCCCTTGTTATTTCCCTTATTATTGTTATTAGTGGTGGTAGCAGCCGTGGTTTGTGTTATACCTTAGTTACTGGACTGTTCTTATCTCAACACGTGGGAGTTACATTCTTTCAGTTCTCCTCCCCTTCCCTCCTGGAGCAGGGGGGAGGAAGCGGGGAGAGTGAGCGAGCGGCTGCATGGCTGACTGGACTTAAACCACAACAAGAGTTAAAAAAGAAAAAAATCAAAAAACAAGCCCTGAGGATTTTGAGTATATCTGTATAGTCCTCTGATACGGTCATGACAAAATCCAGACTTACGTCTCTAATCATAGCGGGGAGACTGGAACTAGATTATCCTTAAGGTCTGTTCCAACCCAAACCATTCTATGATTCTGTGATCAGGTCACTTGTAAAAAAACACCATAATAGTCCACATCTTTCCATAAACTCCAGTTTCTCACAGATTGCAACAGAATATTCTTTTTTTAGTTAAAAATTGGCTAAATACTATCAAATTATAATCACTATGGTGCAATCAGTAGTTTTATTTACAAAGAGTTATTCTTTCATACAAAGACATATACAGTGTAAGTGGTCTAATTTAGGCACAGAGTTGAATGAGGTACATTAGCAGCTAAAATAGCCACAGTCCCCAGTTATGTCTTTTCTAATTTTTCCACTAAGCTATTTTAAAAAAGTATAAAAGCAAATGATTCTGCTTGAAGAAGGGAGTGCATGTCTTTGTATAAAAAGGATCTATAGGTTTTTACTGTAAAGGAATTGGAGAATTCACCTTCATAGATTGTAGATATTGTTATTGGACTTTAGCTAATTTCTTAAATTTTCTCAAAGTAATTGATTAACCTTAGAGCCACACCTGATCTATATGCAAAAGGTTTTGTTAGACCAGGAATAACAGATTTAGTGATACTCAGAGATGGTATTCCATCTTTTATTAAAATACAGGCATTCCATCTATCCTGAGGTCTTAAGTTTTCCTTGAAAGCAAAATGACAGCAACTTTATTAAAATGTCTCAGCTTTTGAGATAGGGAGGTCTGACACTTGGGGAGAACATGCAAGCTAACTGCCTGTTTCTGTGGCTTTCTTAAAAGTGAGATTACATGATTTAAAAATACTTTATTTCAGTGTTCTATGATGTGGGAACTTTGATTTTCTACGACTTCGTAATTTTTTCCTTTTAGAAAACAAGGAATTACCTTTGTTTTCTCTGTATTTCTGATGACCTCATGCCAAACACAGCTTGCCTTGGTTTAGGCTGATTGGTCAGTTCTAACCAGCAGTGTTTCAGTGTGTTTACACTTAGCATTTGTGCGAATTTGTAGCTGGTAGATGCTGGAATTTGACTAAGGCTCTCAATTCCAGGGCCTTGCTGAACACATTCACAACCTGGTAACCTTATGATTTCCTGACTCCCACACCCATATTTAAAACCTTTCATTTTGAAGCTCTGCTGTGCATGCTAGCTCAAATTAATAATCCACTTGAAATAAACAGGTTCTGAAGTTCAGTCTGGGCTTCTGTGCCTTGAAATGTCTTGTAATGTTTTGCTGGGGAAATACTAAGTCCAGCCTGAGCCCCGAGCGCCTGAGTCCAGCTAAATACTGGATAAGTTTAGTGATAGGTGCCAGCAGATAGAGCTCTGCTGAGCTCAGAGTTGAAGTTTAAGCTAGTTAAACTGAATGCAGAATACTCAGTCCACTGCAAGATTAAATAATTTGAGACTTTCTGACTCAAAGATGACTATCAGTACATGCATATGAAAAGATTAAATATTTTCACTGAAAATTTGGATCCTGCTGAATTCCTGCTTTCCCATCTGCTGCCATGATTTTCTTACCTCTCTGTTAAGAGTTGAAGGAGACATGAAACTGTTGTTTCTGGGTTTAGGTTATACAGTCTGCTCCTAATTTTCAGTTGCTGGATTTCTTTACATAAAATTCACTTTAATAAGAAATAGAATTTATTGATAAATGATACCAATCATCAAATCCCAGTCTGTTGGTGATATCATTTCACCCTTTTCCTTTTGGCGGACTTTTCAGTCTCTCCATCCTCAGTCTCCAGATGGATTAAAAAAAAAAAAATAGAATTAATGTATTCTAAATCAAAGCATCAGAAATTATCTATACAGTTTATGTAATGTTTCCCAAAAGAACTAATATCGAAGCAAAGTATGATTGATAACAAAGTGTAATAGGAGGTATTGTACATATCGTACATACAAAAATATGACAGGTTTCTTTAGTTTTATATGTTGTTAAATGAGCAGAACTCAAGATGCTTTACCAGGTGAGCTAAGGCAGGCTGTGAAAGACACAGAGAAGGAAGTGTTTTCCCTCCGTAGGTTTCTCAGGAGAAACTGAGCAAGTCTCACTGCTTTGAGGTAGATCTTTGCAACAGTGGCAATAAAATACAGCATTTTGCTGTAGCCTCCCTCTGAAAACTAGTATGCCCTGTGTATGAAACTGAATGTGAAGAATCCATTGACATTCTGTTTAATGTCTCCTCTCTGCTTTGCTGAAAGTCACTTCAAGAGTACAGCCCTCAACATATATTCAGCATGTCAATTCATTTTGCAGCCTATGTCTCCAAGGACCATTATGACCAACAAACTGGTAGGGTCTCAAAACTAATGTGGCAGGTCCAGAAGACAGAGCTGCACAATACTGCCCTATTGTGCAGTCTTGGCAATAAACCTTAGGAGTTCCCAGCAAAAGTAGAGTTGTAGGAGCAACAACCTTTTATTACCAGCCAGCCTTAGTTTCTCCCCATTTTCATACTGCAGACTGAATTTTTCCAAAACAGGAACTTAGGCACTGTTACTTAAGGTGAAGGAAGTTTTCCTTAACATCCCTTGCTCCTATGTTTTAAAATGGTAATTAGTTCTCTTTCTTGGCTTTAATCTTCTTCACAGGCTTTCCTCCATGTATACCTCACACTTTCCTATTCTATATGTATGTATCTCATGTACTTCTTGTATCTCATGTACTTCTCATCTCTCTGTCCCCATCCAGCAAACTCTTCTGCCGTCTGTCTCTTCATCAGTGTCTGAGACATATGTGTAAAATTGAGGTTCTCCTAAAAGGATGTATACATAGCCTGGAAGGGATCTGCTTGCTGATATAAAGATGGTAAGAAAGGAGAGAATTTTTTTTGTATTTAAGTGTCATGGATATAATTTCATATGTGTGTAAAATATTAATTTATAGACTGGCAAATTCTTAGGGTTAGATATCCTCTTTTAGTCTGAATTGAAAATCAGTTGCATTATAACCAAGCTGGTTTGATTCCACAGATACCTTTCCCAGATGTAGCTCCATTGCACAAAGTACCAAATGGAGTTTCTTACAGCAGAGTCATTTGGTGCTGCCTCAGACTAAGGCGGATGAAACGTGTTACAGTTAGTGGCCTGGTCTTCTCCAGTGGGTTGCCAGCTGCAATGGAATAGCATATGGGCAGTAGCACAGGCTGTAGAAGCCTGTTTGCTAGAGAATGCCATCGTTTCTCATGGTTCATTTGACAGTCTCCAGAGACTAAATATTGTTAATTGGGAGCTGCCTACAGCATTGTCTGTCAAATTAAAATCATGTCAGTGTTTCTGATATATCCTGTTGTTTGGAAAGATGAAGGAAAAGGATGCACTGTATGTAGAGTTCTCAAACAAGGTTTTGGGCCAATAATGTTTAAAAATTACTGAAGATTCCTTTTTGTACTCCATAAAATATTTTATGTATTTTTATACAGAATATATGAATTTAAGTCTAAAAATGTCAAGGAAACATATTTGTTTGGATTATGCTAAAAAAAAAAAACAACAAAAAAATTAGCTTAACCCTGAAGAATTTATATATCTTTCTCACACCCCACTCTTGCTCTGATACCACAGCTCAACTGCCAGAGCTTCTGAAAGTGCCAGTGGTGTATTGCTTTTGTCTCTGTAGACACACCAAGCTGTAGGGAGCACACAAGCCAGCAGCATGCTGATGGAGTGACCTGCTGGACACTGGAAGGTGTCTAGACTGAATTTATGTCCTGGGACACGAGTACCTCTTGACATATGTTTACAGAAGAAATGGATTGTTTTGAGGATAGTCAGGAAATCATTTTCAGAATTTGTACTATACGTTTACAAAGCAGCTTGGTCTAAATTACTGTCTGCAGATAAAAGGTTTTCTTTTGATGAGTAGGACCCACATGACAGGGGGATTGTAACCATGACTTTCAGTTTTAGGAGTTTTACAAGCTGGGTTGTCTTCCTTACAAAGAATTCTCCTTAGTTAACCTCACAGTTATGGAGGCAAAAGCAATACATTTAATGTCTGTGTCCTGGGTTCAGCAGTAGCAGGCATTTTACTCCTTCTTAGTAGCTGGTGCGGTGCTGTGTTTTTGATTTTTGATCTGGGAACAGCAGTGATAACACTGATGTTTTTAGCTACTGCTTAGAATGTTTAGACTGAGCAAGGACATTCTGAGCCTCATGCTCTGCC
>WYDI02022530.1:0-12188 GCA_009867235.2 Psittacus erithacus | reverse complement strand
CGTTTTATTGGTCCCCCCCTCCCCGCTTCGACACACAGGGGCAGGCCGACCAAGGCAAGCGGCGCGAAGGGGGTGGGAGAGGGGGGGCGGGGAGGGGGGTGCTTTGGGGTCATCCCTTAACGCGCCGCGTCTGCTCCCCAGTGCAAAACGGAGCCGTGCACCAGAAGGATGGGTTGAATGATGATGACTTCGAGCCCTACCTGAGCCCCCAGGCGCGGCCGGTGAGTACCAGCGGGCACTGAGAGTCGGCTTGGGTTGGTATCCCCGTGTTTCCCCATCTCCATGGGCTGTATTTGGTGTTTGGCAGCTTCCTGACCGTGTATATGCTGCTCTATATGTGTGTTTGGTTGGTATCCTCGTGTTTCCCCTTCTCTATGGGTTGCATTTGGTGTTTGCTAGCTTCCTGACCACGTATATGCTGCTTTATGCTTGTGTTTGATTGGCATCCCTGTGTTTCTCCATCTCCATGGGTATTTGGCAGTTTTCTGACCATGTATATGCTGCTTTATACATGTGTTTGGTTGGCATCCCTGTGTTTCTCCATCTCCACGGGTGTTTGGCAGCTTCCTGACCACGCTGTGCTGATTTGTTCATGCATTTCTCCAAGCAGAAAGCACTTGATTGTGGTGGGTGAGTGATAAAGAGTTTAGCAGCAGTTTGAGGGTGCAGGCAGTGTTCAGCTCCCTTCTTTAGTGTAACTGCCTTGAAGCTGCTCTTTCAGTCCTGCTGGTGCGGCCTTGGTTCTCTCCTGCTTTTTGGTTGTTGTTTTAGCTCAGTTCCTTGCTGCTTTCTGAGTCTTTGCACTGTGTGAGTTCATGCACAACCCCTGCTGTAGAATCACTTCCTGTACTGCATTTGTGCTCCAGGGGCTTTGGGAGGATGTGATCAAGGGTCTTCTCTTTCCAAGTGAACCAAAAGGGCCTTCTCTCGTTTGACACCAAAACCCTACGTGGGATAATGGTCTTCTTGATGCCTTTTAGTTAGACCAGCTCCTGAAAGGCCCTTCCAGCTCCTTTTCCTCTCACCTGGGATCAAGATTAGCTCTGCTGTTAACTGGGTTTTGCTTGTTTCTCTCACTGAGCATTGGAGAGTGACCCAGAGCAGATGGAGTTCAGCTGATGAGATGGGACAAGCGAGTGGTGGAGTTACTTCATTCCCTTTGGCTTCACTTCCCTCTCCACTTGTGATTAGTCAAAAGGAGCTGTTCAACAAGGGTTTTCCCTCTTTTGTGCTAAAGAAGTGAACTTCCATAATCTTTAAGAACCAATCAGTTCTTCATAATCTTCAGGATTCATTGAGATAACTCCCTGCGTTCCACTCCCTCAGTGGAAAAGGCTTAATTTACCTGAATAAGGTGGGAGAGTGTGGTCACTTTCTCAAGCCATCAAAGCAGCTACTTCCCCAGTAGCTGTTATTTCATGGTGGGGTTTTGCCATTCCAGCTTACTTCTGCATGTGGAGTGTATTTCCTGTCAAGTGTAGTTTTACTTCAGTCTTCCAAAGAGAATGGAGGTGACAGCAGTGTTGGAAACAAAGTGTTTTGCCCTATTTTTCATGGATGTTGGAGAACTTCTGAAGGTTCAGTTTCTCTTTTGCTTGTGTCACAGTGGTAAAAACATGGTTTTAAAACTTGTGAGACAGTGGAAGCATGACCCACAGAGGAGCTGCTCTAGGAATACAGCAGGAGCAAGGTTAAACCATCGTGTGAACAGTGAAAGGACCTTTAGGGTGACTTTATCTCAAGCTCTTCACTATGAGGGTGCTTGGACACTGGCTCAGAGGGCCCAGAGAAGCTGTGGCTGCCCCATCCCTGGCAGTGTTCAAGGCCAGGTTGGACACAGGGGCTTGGAGCAAGCTGCTCTAGTGGAAGGTGTCCCTGCCCTTGGAACTGGATGAGCTTTAAGGTCCTTTCAGCCCAAACCAGTGTGGGATTCTCACCGTGCTCTGTTCACTCTCATCTGTGTTTTGACACTCAGGATAACGGCAAGGAAAACCCCAGGGTCAGTCTGGAGAGAGCTTTTTCCGGAGATGGGAAAGGGCGTTGCAGCTGGAGCTCTGAAAAAGGAGTTCAGTGCAGCCCAGTGCCACAGTGTAACAGGAACAGCTCCTGAAGCTGCTCTCACAGAAGCAGGAGGTAGCAACTTTGTGAAGTTTCCTGGCTGGAGCTGCTGTCCCAGGTGTGACTGTTACTGGGGAATGAAGTTACTGTGTATTTGGCAGCTCAGATACACAGTAAGTGCTCTGTCAACAGTTGAAAAGGTGACCTCAGCAGCAGCAGCGAGTCTGCTGCTGGTCTGAGGTGGAGAGGAACAGGGGATTTGAGGAAATAACTGTCTAAAGAGTCTTAGTCCTTGGAGAGAATGGCTTTTTTGGCATGCTGAGCAGTAACTGTCAGTTGCAGGGCAGCAGAGCAAGGCGGGGTGTCCCACAGCAGGGGGTAGCTCTACAAGTCAGTTAGTGAGCAGCAGGAGCCTGATTTCAGATGAGTTAAGGAGATTTAAGTGACCTGGCAGTGCTCTTGGTTAACATCACTGCTCTGTCCTGAGCCTCACTGGTGAGTACTCTACAGGTAGCAGCTTGATGAAGGCTGGGTTAAAACATCTCATGAATTTAAACCTGTCACCTCTATGCCTTTTCTAACAACGGGAGAGGGTTTAATCTGACACTGATAAGCTTTGAGGGAGAAGCCTGTGGAGAGGAAACAGTTACTCTGCCTGCTGGGCTTGGGATTTAGCTATGGGCCAATGTGTTTGTGGTCATTAAAGCTAATTTCCAGGGGAGTATATTGTTACTCTTATAATTGAGCGATAGAATCCCAGCCTGGTTTGTGTTGAAAGGACCTTAAAGCCTCATCCATCTCCAACCCCATGCCATGGGCAGGGACACCTTTCACTAGAGTAGCTTGCTGCATCCTGGCCTTGAATTGAGGAGTTGTCTTATGAAGAGGCTTTGCTTGTTACACGAGTCAGGGTCAGTAGCTGTGCTTTTGGATAAATTGAGCCCTAAAGACTGGCCATTAGTTTGGGTTTAACAGGTCTGAAATCCTTGCTTAGTAAAACTGTGCTCTGGATCAGATGGGGTTTGCCGTTAACTTGCTTTTGGAACCCCTTCTTTGGGAGAACAGAAGATGCGAAGAGTGTCTCTCTTGAGTTTTGGTGCATTCAGGTTCCACAGAAAGCTTTTTGGTGTGTTTTGTGACCAAACCAACCTTGTCTCTGATCACATGAAATGATTCCTATTCTTTGTTGTGAAGTCAGGGCTGGATTAGCCCCAGACCAGTTGCTTTCCCTTCATTTCCCTTTGCTTTTGTGAGACCTTACTTGAAGCACCGTGTGCAGTTCTGATGTCCTCAACATCAGAAGGACATGGAGCTGTTGGAGCAAGCCCAGAGAAGGCCATGAGGATGATCAGGGGCTGGAGCACTTTCTGTATGGAGACAGGCTGAGAACATTGGGGCTGTTCAGCCTGGAGAAGAGAAGCTGCATGGAGACCTCAGAGCAGCTTCCAGTGTCTGAACGGGGCTACAAGGATGCTGGAGAGCGGCTTTTTATCAGGGACTGTAGCAATAGGACAAGGAGCTGTGCTTGGCATGTGAAAGCATGACTCAAAGAGAACTGGAGCAGTGCCTGCTGTGAGCTGAGCTTTTAACTGAAAGCTGAACCTGCCTCTCATCTCCTCTGTGCTGAGCTGGCTGCTCCTAGCTCCAGGTTCTGGGGTAGGAATGACCATTATCATGGCTGTAAGCGCTCCCTGGAGGGAAACCCATCATACATGGGTTTCATGGAAGCAAATATTTGTGATGGCTGAAAGTTCCCTCATTGTAAAATGAGGCATTTGGTTTCTTAACCCCAAACAGGGTGTTAAAAAGGAGATCAAGGCGTGGAGCAGCTCTTTCCCCTTTACTCTCTGGATCTGAAGCCTGCATGCTTCTGCTGCTGCTGTCACTGTCTTCCTAGTGAAACCCTATTGATTCCTCCCCATTCCCAGGTGTTTGTGCCTGCAACACTGGAGCAGTCTGTTGAAATCCCTGTCTGTTTGCAAGTTCCTGGGATATTAGGAGCTATTTAAGGTGTGGGGGTAAAGCTGTATTCATAGGTCACAGGTTATTACGCACAGTCCTTGCTTTGGCAGCATGCTCCTACTGCACCTTTTCCCTCCATATTCCACTTGTATCTACATCCTTGTCCAAAACCTTCCCTCAGACACCAGAATAAGGGCTGATAAGTATGCTGCACAGGCAAGAAAAACCCTCTTTGGTAGTAGCTACAAGAAGTAGAAGATAGTATTTGGATGCTGGGTAAGATACTGGGTTTATTGCTTGAGCTCTGTGTCCATATCCCACGTTGAATCATTTAGGTTGGAAAAGACCTGTAAGATCATGGAGCCCGGAGCACAGAGCACTCCCATCTCAGCACTGGGAAGCTTACTGAGCCTTTGTGTGTAAGCTTTTTGGGCAATGAAACAGTTTGTAGAGCACTTCTAACACAGGAGGTACTTCAAGGCCGGGCCCTAAGGTAGGCAGAGGTGGGGCACAAGAAGTCCAAGCTGATTTTTATTCATGTTTCTTCAACTCAGTTCTAACCATTCAGTGCTTATTGTTTGCTGTACAATGTTTCTTTTTCCTTTCCAGAATAATGCCTACACTGCAATGTCAGATTCCTACTTACCAAACTACTACAGTCCTTCCATCGGATTCTCCTACTCCTTAGGTGAAGCTGCCTGGTCTACAGGGGGTGATCCACCCATGCCCTACCTAACCTCGTACGGACAGCTGAGCAATGGGGAGCCCCACTTCCTCCCAGATGCAATGTTTGGGCAGCCAGGGGCTCTTGGCAGCACTCCCTTTCTTGGGCAGCACGGCTTTAACTTCTTTCCAAGTGGGATTGACTTTTCTGCTTGGGGGAATAACAGTTCTCAGGGACAATCCACTCAAAGCTCTGGCTATAGCAGCAATTACGCCTATGCCCCAAGCTCGCTGGGGGGGGCCATGATCGATGGGCAGTCAGCTTTTGCTAATGAGCCTCTCAACAAGGCTCCTGGCATGAACACCATCGACCAGGGGATGGCAGCTCTGAAGCTGGGCAGCACCGATGTTGCCGGCAGCGTTCCCAAAGTTGTTGGCTCCGCTGTTGGGAGTGGATCTATCGCCAGTAATATCGTGGCATCCAACGCTTTGCCTCCAGCTACTATCGCTCCTCCAAAGCCAACCTCCTGGGCTGACATAGCCAGCAAACCAGCTAAGCAGCAGCCCAAGCTGAAGACCAAGAATGGCATTGCTGGTTCAAGCCTCCCACCACCTCCAATAAAACACAACATGGATATTGGGACTTGGGATAACAAAGGCTCAGTGGCAAAATCCCCGGCACAAGCCTTAGTGCCAAACATGGCTCAGCAGCCAGCCCAGGCCTCCCCCCAGCCTGGGGGGCAGCAGATCACCCCCAGCCCCCCCGTGGCACCAGCCTGCAGCGGGCAGCAGCCCCAGCCCCTGCCGGTGCCACAGCCTCAGCTGGTGGTGCCGGTGCCAGCGGCTCAGCCCACCCGCTGGGTTGCCCCTCGGAACCGGGGCAGTGGCTTCGGTCAGAATGGGGTGGATGGTAATGGTGTGGGGCAGGCTCAGGCCACGGCTGGTTCTGCTCCTTCGGAACCTCACCCCGTTTTGGAGAAGTTGAGATCCATCAACAACTACAACCCCAAGGATTTTGACTGGAACCCGAAACACGGCCGGGTTTTCATCATTAAGAGTTATTCGGAGGACGATATCCACCGCTCCATTAAATACAACATCTGGTGCAGCACGGAGCATGGCAACAAGAGACTGGATGCTGCCTATCGTTCCCTCAATGGGAAGGGCCCCGTATACTTACTCTTCAGTGTCAACGGTAGTGGTCACTTCTGCGGAGTAGCAGAGATGAAATCTGCTGTGGACTACAACACGTGTGCGGGTGTGTGGTCCCAGGACAAGTGGAAGGGACGCTTTGATGTCAGGTGGATTTTTGTGAAGGACGTTCCCAACAGCCAACTGCGGCACATCCGCCTAGAGAACAACGAGAACAAACCAGTGACCAACTCCAGGGACACTCAGGAGGTGCCTCTGGAAAAGGCTAAGCAGGTGTTGAAAATCATTGCCACCTACAAGCACACCACCTCCATCTTTGATGACTTCTCACACTATGAGAAACGCCAGGAGGAGGAGGAAAATGTTAAGAAGGTAACTTTGTGTGTCTGTCTCTGGCCTAAACCCAGGCTGTAAAGGCAGGGGCTTGGCAGCAAGCTTGGTGGGCATCCCTGTGCCTCATGGAAACTGCTGTCCCAGCCTTTGGGGTGGGAATGGGTGCTACGGCAGAGCAGTGTGAGGAGGCTTCCCCAGGCCCTGCCTGCAATCCACTGCCCTTTGGTTGCTCTAAATCTCCTTAATGCTGGATTCTATGCACACTCTATTCCTGTGCTGTTGTCAGCTCCTGGATGGTAACAGTTTGAAGTTGGGAAGATTGGGGGTGGGGATGTGGGGGGTTGTTAGGAAACAGTCACTTAATCCATCCCCTACTCACTGTGGAGGCAGTGTCACAGATGCTTCCCACCACTTGGGAACCCTTCAGGAGCACAGTTCCTGTCCCTCTCCAGGCAATCTGTTCCTATGCTTCATTACCCTTCCTGTTGGAAGGCTTTGTCTGATGCCCAACCTACATTTCCCTTGCTGCAGCTCAGGTCTGTGACTGCTTCTCCTCCCTCTAGTGAGTGCCAGTGGTCGTTCTGCTCCTCCTGGCAGAGCTTGGCTGGGTCTGAAGCTGGTGTCTGAAGCCTGCAGCAGCGCTGGCTTGACCATCAGCTCCAAGCCTGCTGTCATTGCTTCATCAACAGGAGGTTTGCTACTTGACATGAGTTTTACAGGTGTTGGTCCCCTCTTGCTGAACCTCCCCATCACTGGGGTCTGGCTTGTGTTTGATCAAAACGGTCATTACAAATGAGCATTAGCAGTACCTAAAGGTACTGTAAGAAAACTGGAGAGGGGCTTTGAGCAAGGAATGTAGGGACAGGACAAGGGGGAATGGCTTTAACCTGCCAGAGGGGAGATGGAGATGGGATCTTAAGAAGGAATTCTTCCCTATGAGGGTGCTGAGACACTGGAATGGGTCGAACAGAGGAGCTGTGGCTGCCCCATCCCTGGCAGTGTTCAAGGCCAGGTTGGACACAGGGGCTTGGAGCAAGCTGCTCCAGTGGAAGGTGTCCTTGCTTGTGGCAGGGGGTTGGAACTGGAGGAGCTTTCAGGTCTCTTCATCCCAACCCATTCCATGCTGAGCACAGCTTTCTGCTGGTTTGCCCATACACTGAGGTGATCCCATTCTGTACCCAGTCACCTGCCACTTCCAGCACTTAAAGCAAGGATGTAAGGGAGGAAGGAATCCATTGCAGGCTGTTAACTTGCTTTTTGTGAGAACCTGGATATTTTATATTCCTTCACATCCCTAAATTGTTCCACTTTGGTATCCAGCCTGTCCTCAGGTGGTGATATCCCTTTTACTAAGGTTTGGAATGCCATCAGAGATGTAGTTGTGTGCAGGACGTCTTGGGAAGCAGGACTTCTCATATGCTCCAGGTCTGACTTTAGGCAGACCTTGGCATGGTGGGAGAATGGGAGAGATGATATTGCTGGTGGATGGATGGATGAGAAGAGTTAATCCTGGGTAAATGGGATCAGGTAGTGAGCAGAAGGAAGAGCAGCAGAGTGGGCAGGGCAGAAAGTGGACAGACAGATCAATGGTCTCTTCTGCTGGAAAGCTGCTGCTTTTGCAAGTTGTGATGCCTGAACATCAGTGGGATATTAAAACCATGGCTTAGCAATTGTCTTAGCACTGCAAACCACCTTCATCAACTTTCCTATTGCATTTTGAAGGGTCCTCCTCCTTCAGTGTCTCTTGGAGATGTGCTAGCATCTTGGGGCAGAATGATGGGCATTCAGTGCCTGCTTTCTAAGTGATAAGAATTCCAGTGTGGCACAGTGCAGCAGCAGTGTTCTTTGGAAGGAAACTTAGTCATCCATCTCTGGAATCCCCGGGCAAGGAGGGAATCTGGTACATAACCGCTTGGTGTGTGCTATTGACTGTTTAGTCACTTGGTTGCAATATCTCCTTTGGAGCATCTCAGGTCATCGCCTAGCTTGAAGCCAGGTGCTACCGCTGCTAGCAGCTCTTTGTCTCTGCCACCAGGCTTTAGTGACAAGATGTTCATGTTCTGCATTCCTTGGAGCTGAAATGGACAGGTCAGGGTGGAAAACACTGAACTCATGCTTTGAGTTATCCTTTGCTGTTGTTGCTGTCCATCCTGGCCTCAGAGGCTGCTCTCCATCTCTTTGGAATGTTCTGCTTTGCTCTACTTACCCAGTGTTAAAAAAGGTTGGATGTTCTCCTGATCCCAAATGCTGAAGCTGACTCCCAGTGTGATCCTACCTGGAGCAGGTTAAGAGCCCTTGAAACCCATAACAGCAGCTTTCCCAATAGAGCATATCACCAACTTGTTCCCTGTAAGAATGGCTTGATCTTTAAGGAACCCAAAATAACCATCACCACCATCCCCAGCCCGTAGTAATGCACCTGGATTTCTGGGAATGGTGCAGTGACCATTTTGGATCGGGATCTGCTTCCACATGCAAGGTTCACAGCTTGTGTTTTGGTGAAAAGCAATACATGTGAACTCTAAAGGAAGTTGATGGAGGTTCGTTCTGCCATGGATTGGGATACTTGGCTCCTTGTAGCTTCAAGGCATTTTAGGAAGCATATCCCATGAAAACCAACCCTGCTCTGTCCCTTCTTGGCTTGGAGCACTCTGCTCTCAGGTTTGCCCTTGATTCAAGCCATTCTGCACTGGGACTTGAATCCGGATGAGCTGTGCAGGATGGGGAGGGAGGTTGTGGGTGTTTCCATGCTGGGGTATCCCAGGAAAGGCTGGATTCCCAGACGAGCTGCTGTTCCCAAACAGGAGCTGCTTTGTGTCTATGCTGCCACCATCTGCTGCTTGAAGGGGAGTGTTCATAGTGGCAAATGTCACTGCTCCCCTTAGGAAAGAGAACGTAAAGGCATGCTAAGTGGCGTTTTAGGAGCCTGTTTGGAGGTGTCAGACTATTTTCCACTTGCTGTAAAGAATGAATGCTTTGGGGTGTGTTTTGCAAGACTCTATTTCTTATCTTCCTCATTTGTAACCTCAGAGGGGAGAGGAGAGCATATTCCCTGCCCTATTCCCTGCAGGATGAGCTGGCGCTGTTCTGCTGTTATGGTCATCCTGGTTAGTACTGCCTTTGCTTTGGCTTTACCATATCCACCAGGCCAGTGGTTCTGCCTACAAGCCTGGCTTCCTGAACATTGCACATCCAGGCAAAGCCAAGTGTTTCCTGTGTCAGCAAAGGAATTCTGCCTGCTCTCCCAGCTCCTTTCATCTCATGCTCCCAACCAAGGTGATTAACTTTTTCCTGCTCCAAATCTTGCCCACAGTGCGGTTTGATGGATGCACCAGGACAGAATTCCCTTGCTTCAAATACCTTCCACTACAATGCACCCAGTTCCTTTCCATTTCTTTCCAGGCCTTTTAAATCCTCTCCATCCATGTCCATGCTCATGGATTTGCCCAGCAATAGAGGAAACAAACCAAACTGCTCCTTGGAATTTGGTACAGCTTGTTTGACAGAAGGACTTCTTTATGCTTACGACAGTTTTAAGCCAGCACTTCAAAGCCCTTTACAGCATCTTTGTGTGGTTTTGGTTTTGTTCTAGCTTTGGTTAAGCAGGGAAATTTTATGTCACATCCTGGCCTTAGGAACTGATTCCTTACGCATTTGTGGGCAACTCTTGGTGTCCCTTCTCAGCCAGGCCATCTTCACCTTGGCTGGGTGAGTTCAGCTCCAGCTGGGAGTACCCTGAGCTGATCCTTCTGGATATGTTAATTGCCTTCATTCTGAGCACACTGAGGATGCTGAGGCCCTGGTACAGAGAAGCTGTGGCTGCTCCATCCCTGGCAGTGTTCAAGGCCAGGTTGGACACAGGGACTTGGAGCAACCTGCTCTAGTGGAAGGTGTCCTGCCCTTGGAGCTGGATGAGCTTTAAAGTTCCTTCCAACCCAAACCATTCTGTGATTCTGTGACTTCAGATTAATGTCTGTCTTTAAGACATTGTTCTTCCCTGGTTAAAACTGCCTCTGTGTGGAGGGTTTGCAACAGTTCTGGAGCTGAAAGAAGATCCTTTCTTCTCCTCTGTCTCATGTGAAGTGTTATGTGACAGGTACTCATTTAGCAAGCTGCTTGTTCTGTGCCTTGCAGGCATTTTCACTGCAGTTAGTGGAGTCCCCTCATTTGCCTGGGTGGTTTTGGCTGTACTGGTGCTGGTTGTACCATCTTCTGGCTTTTAGGTCATGAACCAGTGCCTTGTGGCACCAAGTGCTGGCCTCCTGCCACAGAGCAGTGCCACCCTGCTTGTACTGATGCAGTCACCCAGGCTCTCACAGTATTGACCTTATTCAAGCTGATGACTCAGGCAAATCCATCTCCTCTTGTCCTTTCAGGAGATACAATATTGGGTGTATGTGTGTTTGTTGTAGCATGAAGGATTTCTGTGCCCTGCATGAGTTTTGCCCTGTGGGACATGGCTCTCTCTGTGGGAGGGTGATTATACATGTTTCTTCATGTGATCAAGTGCTTGGATCAGGGATGCGAGTTGGCCCCTTGTGGAGTTTTGGGGATGTTGGGCTTTCCTCCCAGTTGGTTTTACTCCTTAAACCAAAAGGTCTTTCCTGCTCTGACAAAGTCACTTTTATGTGTGTAGCTCCTGCCTTCATTTTTGGGGGTGAGCTCTTTTACGTGGCTGGGAGGTAGGATGAAGGTGTTTGAGTATAACCACATCACTCTGATTTTCATCACCTTTCCTAGGTGAGATAAGCAGGGATGGAGCTTTCCTCCCTTAACTCTGCTGGCTTTTGAAGACTGACAGCAGGAACACCTCAGGTTGGGGTTATAAATCCCAAGTGAGGACTCAAGGCCCTTTGTGATGAGCATAGAAAGGGATGCACCATCCATCACTTGTGCTATGTCTGGGCACGGCTGAGGCAATGGACTGTCCTGACACCTTATCTCTGAGGCTTTGGAGACATGGGCACATGGAAATCTGTGCTGCTTTGCTGCATTGCAAACATGCACCCTGTGTGGCAGTGGCATTGGGAAGAGAATTCCAACAGCCAAATACCATATTGTGGGCAAGTGGGGCTGTTGAGCAAGGGCTGTTGATGAGCAAGAGTGTGTGTGTCTGGAGGCTGGGGTTTGCTTGCTGGCTGTCTTAGCCCTTTGGAGAATGATGCTGGGAGCATAAACTGGACTCCAGTGATGTGATCTCATGCTGTTCCTTTGTGGGCGAGTGATGCCTTTTGCTTTAGGACCCTCTCACTTTGAAGCTGAGGTTGCTTCCTGGCTGTATGGGTGTCTTCATGCTGGTCCGACAGGTCCAAATAAACCATGTTGATCTGCTGCACAGCTCTTGGTTCTTCTCCAGACCTTCCCTTTGATGATAAGCACCTATTTCTCCCTCGAGCGTGGCAATAAGATCCTTACCTTTGCCCGAGGAGTGCTGAGGTTCAGTGTTGGTTGTTAACCAAGGTAAGAGCCTCTGAACAGATTTATTGCCTCTTGTCATCTTTCTGGGTCCAACCTTATAGGGCCTTCTGTTGTTGTTGGCAGTGTAAGGAGGCAACTTAATCTCTCATCTGCCTTCTCCACAACCTCCTTCAGTTGCGATGATCAGGACCTGGCATGGGACATTGTTGCAGCCCCCAGGGACTGCAGTGATGAGTGGCAGGAGAGCTTTGATAGATGGAAACAGTCTGAGCTGCTCCCCCCATGTGGATCAATAGGACATGGCTGAGGTCTAATGAAAATGAAGCCAAAAACACTTGATGGAATCTCTTTGCTCTCTAGGGACTAGGTACCAGGGCAAAGCCCAATGTGTGCATGCAAATGCTGCTCTGCCCTCTCCTGGGCTTTCCTGGAGCTGTAGGTTCCGTCATCCTGCAGCCCATGATTTCAGGGCAATAAGTGTAATGGCTTCAGGCTGAAAGAGAGGAGATTGAGATGAGCTCTTATGCAGAAGCTCTTCCCTGGGAGGGTGCTGAGGTGCTGGCACAGGGTGCCCAGAGAAGCTGTGGCTGCCCCATCCCTGG